>JAANSN010005411.1:0-12516 GCA_036850665.1 Dicranocentrus wangi | reverse complement strand
GTGCGTGTGTGGTGTCGAAAATTACGACGATGATGATATCCAACAACATGAAAATGACAAGCAAAGCCATAATAATTATTCTGAAACGAGAGACATCCACAAGGATGACGGTGATGACAAGTTATTGATGTTGACGGAGAAACAACCTGTTGGACAGGGGAAGTCGTCGGAGGTCAGGGTAGAAACTATAGAAAGTTATGATGATACCATTGAGGAAGAATTATATGAAAGTCATTTTGCTGAAACGAAAGACATCCACAAAGATGACGGTGATGATGATGACAATTTATTGACGGAGAATAAACATGTTGAAAAGGGGGAATGGTCGGAGGTCAAGGTAGAAACTATAGAAAGTTATGATGATACCATTGAGGAAGAATATGACTACGCTGCTGCTACTGCTAATGCTACTGCTTCGCACGGCAACCTTCAACAGCATGATACGCCAGTTCATTCTTACCATGATGGGCGCTTTGAAATGCATCCGCATGAAAATCCTGTGGACCACTTCAACAGCCCGACTTGGCCTCAACACTATGAACCCATACATCACAATAATTCCGAACATCCACGCGATCATCATCATCCCGAGCATGAGCAGCGCACTCACGAGCATGCTCATCTGGAACATGAGCTCCATCCACCCGAGCATCATCATCTGGAACATGAACATCACCCACACGAGCATCCTCATCCGGAACATGAGAACCACCCACGCGAGTATTCTCATTCTCTTCTGGAACAAGAGCACTTTGAGCACCACCTACNCCGGAACATGAGCATCACCCACACGAGTATCCTCATCCGGAACATGAGCATCACCCACACGAGTATCCTCATCCGGAACATGAGCATCACCCACACGAGTATCCTCATCCGGAACATGAGCATCACCCACACGAGTATCCTCATCCGGAGTATGAACATCACCCACACGAGCATCATCCGGAACATGAGCATCACCCACACGAGTATCCTCATCTGGAACATGAGCATCACCCACACCAAAATCATCACTTACAATTAGCTAGTGGACATACAGGCCATGTCCATATCCATCACCAGGAACCAGAGGCTTACCGCAATACTCATCATAATCCTGGATATGTTCATTCTTATTCTCTACATCATGACAACCAAGGTGAACACCAACATCACCACAAAGGACAGAGTCACGGTCATCATAACAAGAGTGAACACAATAAACCTTATGAACACCACCAGCATACAGAGAATCCCGATTCTCAATCAACTGACAATTAGTCGGAGCCGTGGTCATGCTAGTCATACTCACAGTCGCCATCATTTATAGAAAGGGGAGCAGGATGAACAAACAAAGTCAAGTGAAAATTAAAAACGTGAAAAATGCCGAGCTAAGTTCGAGCTCAGACGTCTTTTGGTTAAATACTTTAATGTTCTGTAAATGCCTGTGCCAGTTGGTCACAATGTGCACAAATTGTCTTTGTACTTGCATACTATTAACTATATTAGAGGAAAATTCATTGTCGTTCTTCGGTTTGATGTATTTCTCCAAAAATGGATCTGTAATAAGAGCGACTCTGACTTTCACCCGTTCCAGCACGCCTACCCGGCGGTACACTGCTAGTTTGCCCACTTCGCTTGGATTTTTTCCTGAAGAGTTTGCTTTCGCCTGCTTTTCCACCAAGCACGAAGTGTCAGGAAGTAAATTACTTCCATGAGGCTTAAGCCGCTGAAGCCAAGACACAACCCCATCAATCCTCCTGTGTTAGCTGGAAGCATAATAATTATCGTCACTTATAACTACTGTCGATATATATTTTGAAAATGTGTATGTAAAACTGTCTGGTACCAAATAAATCCGTTGGTCCATAAAGTTCTTTTCGAACTTTAGCGTAAAACGAGTCTTGGCCAATAAAAACGTGGATAATGCTTAGATGTTGTTGTTCCCTGGAAAGTTTATGGTACAGTTTGTAATGCCTAATAATAGCGCAATGATAATCATGATAAAGAGAGAAATGATATTTGAAGTTAATATTGTAATCTCTCGTAATAACCATCCAAGGGATGTTCCATTCGTAAATGTCCAAATATCCGACCTCGTAGGGGTTGCTGACTCTTGCAATTCATAATACACTTCCGTACAACTGGCTAAACACATGTCGCAACTATTCCGAATTCCATACTTGGTTTTGTTATCTACAATCATTTCAAATCAAATAAAAGTGTAATCATTGTTTCCAAACACGAGTATGCACGTCAACACGTCAGGGGAAGGTGAAAACAACTTACGTATCACTTTGTCTGCACATTCCGACTTGTGTGGGCCACAAAGCGTTTCATTTTCATTTCCTAGAACGGCAAAAACCCTTAATTTGTTTAGTCCCAAAACGAATTATGCATTTACCTATATAACTCACGTGGCATATAGTATCTTTTGCATCCACACTCAGCTTTAGTTTCGTTTGCGATGCACTCCTCAATACAGTTGTTCACGGAATAATATCGGTAATGGTTGAGTTTGAATTCGTTCGTCTTGTAGCAGTTCCTCTTTTCCTGAAATTCAGTACACATCAGAACGTGATTGCTCTTGAATATAGTTGCGGATTTGCAGTGTAAAATATCTTCTAAAATTGATTACAAAGTTACCAATTTAAAAGAAAAAATGTCAGCGTCAACCATCGTAATTTGAGGGACGACATCCACAAAACTTTCTGAGCCAGTTTGCAGGCTTATTCCAAAATCAGCTACTTTCGGTACTTCGACTGACAAATGGGCAGCCATCTATACATAGTAAAAATGGTGTGGTTTTTGCATAAGATGTGTTATGTGAATAAATGATCCTAAAAAGACTAGATTACCCGGAAACCAACAGAATCGGAAGATGTGCAGTAGTATTCCCTGGTATTTGCGTTTAGTAAAAAGGACAAGCCATTAGTTAATCCAGCTTTCATTTGTCTTCGTGGAAATTGTTGCAACTCCTCTTCGAATGGCGATGGGGTTTCCAGAAGCAAACCATCCTCGTCAATATTCCACTTTTCCCATTTACGGATTTCCGAATCGTTATCTCTTGAGTCGTTTCTGAAAGCATATAAATCAGTTTAAATTTACGTATTTTCATTTAATTCACCTTTTTAAAAAAAAATACCGTTATTCAAGTACAATATACCTCCCAGTGTACAGCAAACTCAATGGAATCATATTGAACGTACAACATTTCCCGAATTCTAATGGATCATAAATGTAAAATAAGCATGAAATTGTGTCCATACATCCTGTGAATTCGAAATTCTTCGCCTGTACCTGTTTCAATCGGTCTAAACAGTTGACTACAGTCGACCTCTTTGTCATTCCAAAGACATAATGGAATCATTTCCGAACAGTTTTGAGCAGTCTTTTTTTTAAAAAAAAATACCGTTATTCAAGTACAATATACCTCCCAGTGTACAGCAAACTCAATGGAATCATATTGAACGTACAACATTTCCCGAATTCTAATGGATGTAAAAGAAGCATGAAATTGTGCCCATACATCCTGTGAATTCGAAATTGTTCGCCTGTACCTGTTTCAATCGGTCTAAACAGTTGACTACAGTCGACCTCTTTGTCATTCCAAAGACATAATGGAATCATTTCCGAACAGTTTTGAGCAGCTCGTTGAAGGAACTGGTTAACTTTAGTAAGATTTTCTGTGAAGTTAGGGTCACTGAAGTTAAAACGATCTCTTTGTTCATCTGCTAGTTCTCCAGTCTGACTAAAGTTAAATCGGCGAGCAAAACTCTTTGTTGATGAACAAACATGATCGGTATAATAAACATCCTGTCTCGCTTGTTGATCGCCAGTTTCCGCGCGCCTGCAAACCGAAATTACTACATATAAACGAACGATGCATTTTTGACAAATAATTGTGATTTCAAAATTTAATTGTCCAATTAAAAGATATGTGTGTATTGGTTCATACGTACTTGAGGAAGTCTTCAGCTTTTGACTTCATAACCTTGTTCATGTTGCAAACTATAACACATATGCATACGTCGACATTCTTCATCAACATCTTGCGCATGTATGTATACTGCATAGTGAGCATAAGCAGATAAACGCTTACCAGTTATGGCTGGAAATGGAATTTGGTCAACATTCGTTTCAAAAGGTTGAAACGAAACAATCACCGGGTTCATATTGTACTTGTCCCACATTTGCGAAATAAGGACAACCGAAGTAGTCAGTCCCACAATGAATGCAATGAACCAAAATATTCTGTAAAAATTACAAAAATATAAAGTAGTTTCTACAAAACATTTTGCTGCAACTACAATTTTTAAAATTGAATTTAAAAATTGTAATTCGTTACAGCCACCTTTCAGAAAGATGCCGCTTTGGTTGTCCAATGTATTTCAAGCCTGCCAAAATCAGATACATAATTATAGAGTAGGCGGATTCACAGCCACAGCTAGGATTTTAGAATCCAGAACCCAAATATTTACTGAACGACCCACGTATTATGTTGTTTCATTCCTTTACCATGCAACGATGTGTCTTGGCAGAACTCTACATGGAAAACTATCTTGTGGAGGGTCCCACCATTGAATATCAGATTGCAGAGATCCGTCGTCGTCAATTGGAGAATTTGGTGTTGCAAAGAAGCCATTTCGTCTATTTCGAAGGTTGAATAATTCTGTGTCTATATCGCCAATAGCTGTTGATGGGGGTGCTTTGAGGGATGACGATGGACCGTGTTGAAACCGAACCATTTTCTTGATGGTGTTCAAAAATGCAGGCTTTTTCTTTTTGAATGATGATGTAGTATTGCGTCCTGAGTTATCACTGTTTTGATTTAAAAACCCAAATTTTGTGCCGTACCTTTCCTGTGGTGAAAATGTAGAAGATACATTACATATGGCCATTTGTAGCATTTTTGATTTTAATGGAACACGAAACAATACGACATGTTTAATTTAGGTGGTACTTACTTCAATCATTCCAAATAACATGGAATTTTTTTTGCTTTCCATGTTCGAAATGTAAATTCTATTAATTTGGGATGGTCAAGAATGAAATCCTGAATTATTGATAATTAGTAGTAGTAGAGAGGGTTTTCATCAATTTTAGATTCAACTTTGTACATACTAAAATAGGCAATAATTTATATTTAAATGGACCAACGAACTAATAAGACCCGGGAAAGCTAAAGGGTTGTGCGACCTCATTCCAAAGCTTACTTTCATATTTGTAACAAGGATCCAGTGATAAAAATATGCAAAAAAGCAGAAAAATCTAGCGAATACTTGTCACACATGAAAGCAGCTCTCAAATGAGTTACCCCACATTTTAATATTAACCATTCCGGGCCATTTATATTAACTATCCCTTTAAATATATGTATACATACTATGTACAGGAATTTACGATTTCACGAGATCTCGATCTCACACAAACCGAGGACTGAGGACTACTGGATCCAAATTACGTTCGAGTGGTAAGCATTTTCTCTTTTCCCTACAGTGTATAGTCTATGCGTAGTGAAAGTCGTTAGCAAAAACACTTGCCGCATTTCATGTGACACGACATCGAAGGGAATGTGCAATTGGGATATGTTTCATGATGACTTTTACTTAAAAGCTGTTTTCATTTCAAATATACGTAGTATAATTATTTAAGCGCTTCCCATATTTACCAAAGAGTGGACGTTGAATTATAATATGTGGTTGGGCCATATATTTTGAACATAAATTGCGAACAAATGCTTTATGCTTTTGGGCATTGTCAATTTGTAATTCACGACTAGGACTATCCATCCATTGAAAAATGATACGTTTGCAGATCGCAGATTGGTATACTCACACACAAACTTGGATGGCGTTATCTATCTTCCCTTTTGATCGTGGTATATTTAGTTAATATCCTTTTACACGCTCTGGCAAACACAAATCAATTATCGTAGAACGACTAATGGTAGTAAGTGGTCTTAAAAACTACACGCGATTTCCTGATTTATTCTTTCATGTCCCGGGCCCTCCGAATGCCCTGGATTTGAAGGTGAAATTGGGTTGCCTTGCCGTGAAAATTAATGTGACTTCTAAATCCGGAATTTCTAATGGTTCTATCAGGCGTGTTTGGTGTTCATCCAGCATCTATATCTATCATAGATATCTAAATCTATTTACTAACTTCTTTTAATTCCAATGTTGGTATCATTTGAAAATGAATAGGAGCTCTTGCAGCTAGCTGAAACAGGCTGAAGCTTTCTCCTCTGGTATCTAAAACAATGTACAAAGGCCGCAGTCAACCTGATGTGGTGAATACATGAATAGTTGTGATTGTGATTGATAGATAATATTCCATTTGATCTGCATGTTACCGTATTCATTTATTTATTTTCATAAGATATCGTAGATTCGTTAAAGCTTTCATTTGCCGAGTGATTCACCCAATGATAATTATAAAAAAGCGTTTAAGTGAAGATGATACTGTTGTAAACTTTGCGATAATAAAATTGCATATAAAATGCACACAATAAATTCTTGAACATGAGCCATAGTTATATGTATACTCTACAGTTATTACAGAGAATATTTCAAATGTGTATTTATCATAAAATAACTGGCTTGCGGCAGACATATCCTTGGCTAATGCTAATTGTACGCAAGCGTAATTTATCGATCATCGGGTTTTCTTCTCTACAAGTTGAGATATTACATTTTTACATACAAACATTTTAAATAAAACATACTGTTGACAATGATGAAAATGAGAAATCAGTTCCCTAATAAATGTATAAAAATGTATACACACCCGTCTCCCGACAGATACTGATTTAGTACGTATACAAATCTAATTAAATTGAACAATCAACGTATTGAACATTTCCAATAACGGTTATCTTTCAGGTAACAGTTTCTAAAACGATCCATCCTCTCCACCAAATCCTTCACAGACTATCCAGCTCCCGGTCTTCTTATACAAATCTAATTAAATTGAACAATCAACGTATTGAACATTTCCAATAACGGTTATCTTTCAGGTAACAGTTTCTAAAACGATCCATCCTCTCCACCAAATCCTTCTACAGACTATCCAGCTCCCGGTCTTCAGCAATTTCAGTCATTTGCGTCATTGTTGACTGAGTTGAGAGCAGTCTCCTGAGGGAAGGTCGTTTCCCATCATGGTGATGTTCTCACCCCACCATTGGTACCTGGCGGGAGTGCCACGGTTGTGGTTCCGTTAGAAGGGAATCCATCAACCATAGTGGCCGAGCCATTCATTCCAGACACAACCTTGTTTTGATATCCAGTTGAATTCAATGGTTTTCCGAAACCTCCACATAGTATTGTAGACTGCATTATGCAAACACAAAACAAGTATAGACCAGCACCAATAATTATGTTACATACATTCCAGCTTAATAAGTAATTTAGGGATCGTACTGTGAAAACTCCAGCAATAGCTCCAAGCAGGCCCCCAAACGCAACATCAATCGGATGATGCCTGTGGTCAGCTACTCGCGACAATGCACAGAAAATAGCCCATCCAATCCACAGTGTGTGAAGCCAGGCTAGAACCACCGTGCCTACAATTTGTTTACTAACGCGCCTGTGTTGATACATCTGCAAAATTTTTGGAAAATCATGAGTTGCGTCCGTCGACTTTTAGTAAATTAGAGATATTCCTTTCCCCAAAAGCATATTAGTATCTCCTCATTTATTCTCCAACCTTGTCCCCTACTTTCAAATTACTTTTATTATTTCTTACTGTCATAAACATCGCTGCGAAAAATCCCAGAGCTGAGTGTCCGGATGGGAAGGATTTTCTAGCATCTGCCAGTTTCCAGCTAGAAATTTCAGTGTTGCTGCAATTGTAGTCCTCGACCCACCTAAAATCAGCCACAAATATCGAGTTAGATGCTATAACATCCTAATCTGCAAAAGTATAATTTGGATATTCAGAGGGATCACTCATTCATGTTAAAGCCACGGGGGGAGCAAGTTATCAGTTTAACACTAGCTCGCTGTTGTGCACTATGCACAACTATTACGAGAGCAAAAATTTAATGCGTTTGCCGAGAATTGAACTCGGATCTAGTGCTTGGAAGGCACCAATGCTAACCATTACACCACAAACGCTCAGGTTGAAGAACAACCAGGAATTCCTCCTATTTGACTTGTGCTGTCTGCTGTACACCATAGATTTACTTTGCCACTCACGACTTCACGAGCACGACACTCAACAACACTCCTCATCCTCATGCACGTTTTGTACTCGGTTCAGCAAAGCGTAAAAGAAAAGGAAGCGCTGCTGCGCTCGTAACGTGCAAGTAATAAAATCTCTTCTCATATTGAATACTTTTTGATTTGTAAGTACCTATGTAATTTTAAAATACAGGTGATTGCGTGGTTGATTTCATCTCAGATTTCAAATGCCGGTGTAATCCTATGTATGCAGTGTATACATAAAGATATACATATTATGTGTAGGTGGTGTAAAGGTATAATATAAGTCTTCCTTATGTAACGCAAAACTAGCCACATGTTGTTTTTTACGGTCTTTTAAAACTTTTCCCACACCGTATCTGACTGAACAAATTGTTGATTGCGCAAATCTACTAGTAATGGTGAGGGTGGGTTCTCACTCTCATTCAGTCAGCATCTTGCGTAGGTACCCACTTACCCTAGATAGCAAGCTTCAGCTGTGTAGTTGGGCTTGCAACTGTCGATCCAATGCGGTCTTGGAGAGTTCACGGATGTTTTCGCAATATCGTTGAGGAACAGCATGAAGACCACACCGAAGAAATAGTCCTGGAAAATCACACATATAATTAGCGACCGTCAAGATTTTAAATTTTATATGAATGAGAATGAAAATTGCAAACGTCAAGATTTTAAATATTATATGTATGAGAGTGAAAATTGCAAATTGAGGCTTACTCTGTACCATCTTGATGTATGTATGATAGTTCTCCTCCACCTGCTTGTCTCTGGAGGACTGTAAATGTACAAGTTTCTCTTGTCTCGGTTGTAAAACCATTCTGTGATAAATATCTGTGAACAAATCATTATCAAAATTTGAGCAAACCAGCCTTCAGCAGATATCGTTGAGGAACAGCATGAAGACCACACCGAAGAAATAGTCCTGGAAAATCACACATATAATTAGCGACCGTCAAGATTTTAAATATTATATGTATGAGAATGAAAATGGCAAACGTCAAGATTTTAAATATTATATGTATGAGAATGAAAATTGCAAATTGAGGCTTACTCTGTACCACCTTGATGTATGTATGATAGTTCTCCTCCACCTGCTTGTCTCTGGAGGACTGTAAATGTACAAGTTTCTCTTTTCTCGGTTGTAAAACCATTCTGTGATAAATATCTGTGAACAAATCATTATCAAAATTTGAGCAAACCAGCCTTCAGCAGACAGTCTTGCGTGCGAGGAAACTTTCATGAGTTTGAATTATGTAATGATTATATTATTATTATTCTCGTGCTACCTGAACCAGAGGAACAGCGAGAACTGTGAAAAGCAATTTTGTAGCTGAAATTGTATCCCCCTTAAACTTATGCGATATGGTAGGTTCTAAGATTTGCGTTCCGTCACAACGAAGTGCTGGAATCTTGGGATTGAGTATGTTGAGTAGACATAGCGCAAGAAGCGACGCAGCTGAAACAAAGGGTAAAAATGACATGAATGGGTTTTTCCTGGACGTACATTTTATAGGAGAAACTGGGCATAGTTTCCGAGATGTATTTTTCTGACAAGTTCAATATTAAACCATATAGTTTGTTTGTATTGCCCTGCATTTGAATTTTTAAAAATGTATATATTAGCATTTACTTGAGGTTTTGGATCGGCATTGTTCACTCAGCAGCACAAATTTGAGCAACCGGAAAGATTTATTAACCAAATGTACAATTTGCCTTAGTCCGAACCAAGGTCTTGCCTCTCTCATGATTACAAAGATCACACATGAATCACAGCAGCATGAACATATTCGTAAATTTCAAACAGAATCTGAAAGTGTTTACACACCAGAACCTGATTTGGTTCACTAGGATTTGGTGTATGGTCGTGGCGTGACTAGGAATAATGGTACATATGAATTTTGCGTCGTGGGATGGAGTTGGTTATACACATTCATTACTTATCGCATCGCCAGTCGAGTCGAGTGTAATTTTGGAGTTGGTGTGACGAGATGTAAAACTGTCAATTGTTTTAAATCAACTGAATAAGCTGACAATGAGCTGTTACAGTTTTGTATGGTAACATTCCGTTCCTAATCCTCCTTTGCTATATGTAACTGATTCCCACTACGGTATTTGAATATATGGTCCACCCACATTGTTAGCATTTCACTTGAGGTCTTGTGCACAATATTTGTCACAGTTAAAACTTTTGAAGCCTTGTACTTTCATAGTTGAACATTGTCCAAAAGTACATGGAATCGAGCGGCTAGTTCCTGCTTTTAAACTTGCTCTTGACTTTTGTCAAGAACAAAAGTGGCTCTTTCATGTCCGCAAATACATTACTTGAATCCAGGACTAGCAAACTAATTAACCAAACAACATATAATAACTAATAATAGTAACTTCATACAACCATGACATGGGCTTGCTTGCAATGCAACTAGGCGCATATGCGACTTGACGTAAAACCACTTTGTTTTTCGACGCTTCGCGTACTCCAGGCCAGGCTACAAGTTGTCAACCATGAGTCAACCGTGTATCCACACTGAGGTCGCTATTTTATAACAAACACAATGGAGATATCTTCTTCATCACTTTTCCGGGATAAAGCGATCGAAAGCTACACAGTGCACACTAAAGATTACAGGTGTTAGATGTGTTCCTTCTGTAACCAGGCACAATATCTGAGTGCCCAAAAAAACCCATATTAATTTGAGCACACTCCTCAAAACTATTTTCCATACTCAAATGAGTGATAAATCTATTGAAGCGAGTGCACCCGTCTGTATCACTAAACACATTTCACTATTAAATGCAACTTTTAGCAAGTCTGGGCACATGATCATATAGTACATACATATGTAGTACGAACAGGAACGGGGTACGGTACGGTGCGGTGGTGCTTCACAAAATGTATATTATCCCTAGTCATACTCATAATTAGGTATACTGGTGAGTGGAGAGATATTCACAATCCGTCACTTTTGACGGCGTGACCTTGTCCAGCTCCAGCTCTCCAGTATAATGCAGCTGATTTGATGCTGCTAATGTATATTAGTTGTTGTAAACTAACAACTGATTCCCCGTGATTTTATACACTTAACTTCCACAAACAGCATCCAGCACATGAGATCTAACATCATGCCATATGAAGTTGCTCATACCATACAGATACCGATATGTTGTTTATATAAAAGTTACCTAGTCTTCTTGTTATTCCCTGCAAAACCACACTACCTACTCAATGCATATATGTAGTGGGATAATTTAGACTAGTACACAGAGAGGTATTCATCACGGGAAAAAATGGCATCGTAAATTGACGTATATGAATTGGGTTTCCCCTTCTACATTGGAAGTTTGCGTCGTTTTTAAAACAGTCAATTCCGAATTTACGCTTTGCCAAGGATTATGTTTCAATGGAATATTGATTTATTTAAAATGTGTTCACAGTTCAGTGTTTAATATGTACCGGAATGCCAATTTAAGAGGACATCTAAAGGTCTCTGATTCTGACCAATAAGTGTCTTGCAAATGCATCGTTTTCCACATCTACGTATTTTTAAAAGAAGATAAAGTACACGTCAACAACAAAATGTCGTGTCAATTGGTTATACAAGCTGTTCATAATACATGTCAACAAAAATAGTGTAAACAGCAACTCTACAAATCTGTGCTGTTTTTAACTGGGTAATCAGGAGCAAAACGTGCTGCTGATGTTCTTTATCAGTTATCAAACACAAATTGACCAATTTACTGTCAATAAAACAGCTTAGTACAAAATCCAATTTTACATATTTGCGCATGCATTCTTTTGCCCACAAATTGGAAGTCCATTTTCACAAAAATGCAGCAACCGTCTGCTTTCTATATACTACTTTCGTGTAACATGCACCAAAAAACAGTCCGAGAAAACTCTACCGCAAGTTACCTACCTATGTAGATTTGCATCCAGCAGGATCGCCTGACGTTTTCAACATATAGGTCGAATGGGCAGGGGCATATGTAATGTTATAATATTATATGCGCATAAAAATCAGCATCATACAATTGGCCAATTTAATTAGCATTCAGACTTCAAAACATCAGACAGTCGGTTTCGAAACGAAATATTTATAGGTATGTAGAATAACGTGAATATTTCCCAGCGGTAGAGATTTGGAGGCGTCAAAATCATAGAGCCGACCCTTTCTTGTGAAAAATACTAATTTTAATACCAATTTTCTGTTTGATTTGGTTATGTATTCCGAGCGCGTGATTTTATGGATTGAATCATGCCATACAATTAGTTTGTCATGTATCGGAAAAAACTGTCATACATTCCGTCAAATCTAAAGCTTTTTAATTTGCATAA
>JAANSN010005410.1:0-12519 GCA_036850665.1 Dicranocentrus wangi | reverse complement strand
AATCATCAAGTTTCCCTTCACGTACACGGCGCGCTTGAGAAGGTAAGATGGCTGGAATTACAAGTCCTGTTTTTTCAGATGCACGTGCAATGGGCACACACACCGCGTTTCTTGCCGCAACGTGCCCTTTGCCTGTCACCGGAAAAATACACGCTGACACTGAGCTGCTCTCCTTGGCACATCGACTTTCTAAATGGCATACATGTGGGGCTAGTGTAATGGGCAAGCAAAAGCAAGCTCACCTCACATAAATAAGGATTGACTTTGAAGTTCAAGTGCAAAATGAACGCCATGTCATGATCATTAGTATACTGCGCCAAATATTTATTTATTTTTTGCAACCATGCTTTCCCTTGTTTGGACGTTGCGGTTTTCTCCAAAATCCCCACCACCACTTGCAGCTCCGGCATTATTACGACAACGGCAATGGGAATTCCGGGTGAAACTCGTTTTTGGGAACTACACGAAGATTCAAGTTGATAGTGTGCGAGTGGCTTGACGTTGATGGCTTTTCGTGTGAAAGGAAGGGGAGCCTTAATCGGTTTTAAAAGTCAAACCTTGAACGTATAACTCTGAAATATGTGTAACTCTGAAAAAAATGGAGAACATCCTCCTGCTGCTGCATCCTCAACCACAAACAAGGCTCAAAAAAGCACAATACAATTTCCATAATGATATTTCCCTCCGCTCTGGATGGAATACTCTCTGGCTGGGATTATGCATAAAATGGAGGTTGACAAATTCAAGTCTCTTCTCTGCGAATCTAAAACTATATAGGCAACTTCTCCTCGTTCGTTCTCCTCCTCACTCAGTGTTCACCTCTCCTTTCCCCAATTTTGGCAAATAAAATCTGTAAAGTGCATCCTTCATGATTGATTTACATTCGAGGCTTGATAACTCTATATGAGACTTGCCACTTGGTGGAAAGAGCTCAAGCTCCCTATTGCCCATTTTCCCGATATCTCATCCTTTCCTCCTTTCGTACATTTCTTTTTGGAACCGCTCCTTTCCCAGCCAGCTCCACCAGCTCAACCAGCTCCTTCCACTAAAATATACGCTTTAATATTATTAAATAAAATAAAAATGCGTTTCGTTTGAGCCGGCGGTGCTGGCATAATTTATTTCTCATTTGGGGTACTCCCTCCTTCTCCTCCCCCAAGCAAAACAGCGCCTATCCATTCCGTATTTTTTTAGTATTTTTAGATGGCACAGCCCAAAGCGCACTAAACAGCGAAAACCCTACATATATCCCCTTCATTAAAAATATCATAAAAAAAGAAAAAAAAACTATATGGAAAGCACCACGAAATACTCATAATAATATTTTTATGTACCTCTTCATAATATTATACTACTTAGCCCACAAGATTTTCAAAAAATAATGAGCACGCTAACACTATCCACCACTCGCTGTAAGAATGTGCGTCGAGTCGAGTCTCATAAGCGCGCTGCTAACCTTTATTATGCTACCATCAATTTTTACGCGTTGTTGTGCAATGCAAGCTTAAAGCTACTGCATATGGCTCGTCGTCGGTGAACCTCTCCAACTCAAACAACAAAACTACGACAATAACAAATACATATAATATGGCAAACTCGAAAAGTCAGCAAGAATGAAATGAAAGCCCAGAATCATAAGTAAGTAAACCAACAAGCAACAACGCAACGCTGCTGCGAGAAGCCGCACACGAGCAGCGAGTAGAGTGAATAAGGCAAAAAGAAGGGAAGGTAACCAGATTTTCAACCGTGTCGTTCGTTCGTGTGTGCTGCAGCCCAACAAATCAACAAGAAGGGAAGGTAACCAGATTTTCAACCGTGTCGTTCGTTCGTGTGTGCTGCAGCCCAACAAAAGTCTGTTGTGATACTACATACTAAAGCCACAGATCGGACCTGAACTCGTCTCAGTCTTCACACGGAGGCTTCCTCAGCAACACACTTTACAGGGTAGTAGGAGCACGACAAGCAAGCCAACTAGATTCCTCCACAGAAAAAAAAAGGAACGGAGGATCCCTTTTTTGACAGAACGGTTTTCTTCTTCTTCTTCTTCTCTCAGCAACACACTTTACAGGGTAGTAGGAGCACGACAAGCAAGCCAACTAGATTCCTCCACAGAAAAAAAGGAACGGAGGATCCCTTTTTTGACAGAACGGTTTTCTTCTTCTTCTTCTTCTTCTGTTGTTTACGTTGTTGTTGCATTCTACCATTCTCTGGCATTTATCTGAAGATAGCGATACTATTAGTGAATATAAATAGTCGAGAGTACATCGGCAGTATTATCTCGTTTCACAGAAAGTCTGAGCAGAGAAGCACGGAGTCAAGTGCTCATTACAGAGGAGCGCGTGGAACACTTCTTCTTCTTCTTCTTCTTGGAAGGGTTTGGAAGAATTAGGGGAACACTGAACTGTCTGTGAACTCCGATAACATCATTAGCGACAGAGAGCAAAGTGAAGCGTTGAGAAAGAAAGCCCTATCCCCTTTCTAATCAATTCTGTAAGCTTCCCTGGAACTTGCTTGCTTCACTTGTGTGTGGGGGGATATATATATCGCCTTTACCTCCTCCCCCATATCTTAAAAACACGGCACGGCCCCAACCGGCGGCACTTCAAGTGGGACCCCGTTAGAATTATTGGAAAATCTATTTTCATTAATTTCCAATTTAAAGTCGACACGTTGGCCCGAACACTAATTCCCGAAGAGGGATTGCTGTGTTTTTTTTTTGTTTCTTACATTACATATATATGGAGTGATAGTGCGCTGGAATATATAAACGTTGAATCATTTATAAGCTCAAAAAATTTTGCTCCCAGTGCTTCGCCACCATCATCACCACCACTCAGCCCAATGACAATCCGTGTGTTTGACATAATTTAGACGAAACAGTTTTCGCCTCTCCCCATTTTTTGCTCCTATTTTTCTGGGGTTATTTATGCATCTACTCGTTTGAAGTCTTGAGTGGTGTCTCCTTGTTTTGCTTTCTGCTCCACTGACTGCCACTCAACTGAGCAGATTAGAGGAGAAAAGCGGAGGAGGAGTGGTGTTGAGAAAGGAGGTTAAATTTTTAATTTTAATTTCCAATTTCAGTCCCCCTTTAAAAATGAAAGGTGTGCAATTTAGCGGGCCACTGAGTCGAGGATAAAACGGCAAAGGACTACTACAACCTACAACTATTACATTTAGATTGCGATCTCTCCATCTCTACGCGGCGCGGCGGATGTTCTTATTCGCATCACAAATTTGATTTCTCTGGAAAAGCCCGTTCCCCCGTTAAGACGCAGTAGTGGCTAAAGCAAAAATTCTTTCGTGTATATTCTCCGGCTCGAAAGTGGTCCTGGAAGATAGGGCTCCTCCGGATGTCAGGTAATTTGATATTTTCTTTTTATGTATTACCAAAGCATAATCCTCCCAATCCTTCTTCCTTCCTCAGTGTTTGTCTGCAGGGGAAAAAGCACGCAACATGCAATGTGTGCACCAAACAAAGCAGCTCTTCCTCATTTATGGAGATTTGAGGAAAAGCAAAAATAAAAGACTAGTCAATGCAGTAGCAATAGTGTACACACAAGACGAAAAAAATACTTTGTTTGTACACAAGGAACGAACGAGCGCGTTATGTGCTGGGCATAATAGAACTTTTTTTTTTGATAATGCAACTTTTTTATGCATGGTCATGCACAGGTGGGAGGTATTGGGGGGAATAAGGGCTGAACGTGATATGCCACAAACATACTTCATCATCATCATCATCACACAGCATCCTATAATACATAATACTTGTTAACAGGAGAAAAAAATGGCTAGTTAACCAGAGTGGATAAACAAAGGAGGTGGTGGATGGTTGTCGATTCGATATGTGATGTTTAGGAAGCGATATATATGTAATATATGTAGATTCCCTTTTTTATCAGCTCTTTTTCCTGATAAAACACACTTTTGTTGTAACATGGGGCTTTGCATATTATGATTCCGTTTGGAGCCCTGCGATAGGCAACGGCTTGTGTTATTATTACAACTCGAGAACTATTAAGTACGCAACAAGGATCAAAAAACGATCAAAAGCTCTTGTTCCCTTTTTTTATCCTCGTATGCCATTATTATATCCTCGGAAAAAAGAAACATTCAGTTTCCTAATGTAAACTATATATATTATTCGCGTTCGCGTGTAAAGGATTTTTTTTAAAAGTTGCCATATCCTACGTACCTCTTGCATTTTTTTACACATTCCATTAGATTACTTTTGTCGAGAGAGAGAGAGGAAAAAAACGTAGGTATACTTTTACATGATGATCTCCGCGAGACCAAGTCAGTATCTTCCCTCCTCCGCCTAATGTAGATTTTGTTGATGAACACGAAAACATTTTGCTGCTAAGTTGACGTAATTTGGGCTCCGTTGTCTGGTCTTTAGTGTATATGGAATTTCCGGTTGCTTGCATCTCAGGCGTCTACCCCTTTTTTGTGCTTCATTTGGTGAGTCAGGTCGGTCGGCAAAGAGGATTGCCGTGCAGGTATCAAAACGGAGGGGAGATGTATAAAAAACGAAAGATGAAGTAAAGGAAGAGAGAGAGAGAGAGAGAGATGTTGGGAGAAGGATGGGATGCATTAGTAAAATATAAATGGAGGAGTAATTGTGTATGTTGTAGTCAACAAAAATAATATATACCTACCTATATATCCTCCAACTTGGTATCATGTTCTCCTCCTTTCGTTTTAAAGGACATTATGTATTGAATTTATATATATTGCGCAAAGAAGCGTGAGGCACGAAACCTGCTAGCACGCAATGAAACGACGCGACGCAACGCGCTTAGGCAAAGTAGGGAATTGAAGCGTGGTGGTGGTGGTGGATGCCGATCCGGCTCACTCGCTAACTGAAAGAGATGGTGTAGGCTATAGGAAGGAAAAAAAATTGAATTCAAAGAAAGGAAAGGAAAATCCCGGATATCTATGTGTTGATTGTCATCTTTCTTCACCTATCGCCATCATCACATCACAACACAACGCAACACTACTCCTGTTGTGCACTGACTGACTGATTCTGATAATTCACAAAGGGAACTATAGCACCTTCAGTAGGATGGAGGGAGGAGGGAGTATTAGCAGGGCATGAAATTGGGAGACAAATTTGAATCGACTTGTATTGTTGCTCTTGTGTGCTTTTCGAAGGAATATACATATACATAGTACGTTATGATTATGAACTGTATCGTCTTCATCCCCAGGTGGATAATATCATGTTGATTGAACTAGATGTGTGTATACATGCGGAGACGCGACGGTGCGGTGATCACAACAGTATAGTACTAATATTTATTATTCTCATCCTGAATCCTTCTCTCTGATTTTTGTCACATAGAATGAGGCAGAGTATTCATGAAGATGGTCCAACGTTGAGTCGGCAACACTCCTCCTCACCTGAGAGTGAACGAATCCGCTCAAGCAGCAAAAACTCGGGCTCGCTGTCACCTGCCAGTTCCATTTCGCTGGTTTCCCTGAAACTCTCGGCCCTGTCGACCCCCTCGTCAAACAACTCAGGCTCGTCAACATCTGGCGTTGGAAACGGGAAATCATCGGTAGCGGCTGTCAATAAAGGGAATCATTTCGCTAGTTCCACAAACACCACCACGACCACCACCTCGAAAACGAGTCTGGTTACCAATAAAACCACCTCTTCAACTCAGAAACATCATCACCAGCACCAGCGGTCTAGTGGTGGAGGAGGAGGTGGATCACTAAAGTCATCGACATCCTCGTCCTCATCCTCAGGGAGAAGAACAGATAACAAAAATCATTTAATGGGGTTGGACGATTTGGATATCATTAAAACTATCGGTAAGTTTATGACCACAATAAATATGATTCAAGCAATGCAAAACTACTGCAGTTGATGAGGGTGAGCAGAGCAGTAGTATCATGATGATGATGAGCTTTCTTGCTTTTTGCATAAAAACAAACACATCTTCATTAACGTCAGAAATCTTCCGAGGTCTGCACGTCTGCAGATGCAGAGAGAGAGAGAGAGAAAGAGTCTTTATTTAATTTCAATTGTGTGATCCCTCTCTTCCTCGTCGCACTGCACTACTCTCTGACTGAAGATACATGCTTGAACGCTTTTGATGCTTATCTGATCCGCTATATCGCTATTGATGACGACGACGATGTGGCAGTGGTGCGGTGATGGTGAACGCAACACACATTGTTTCTCTGCTCGACTCTCTGTGACGATAGACAAATAACAAAAGGGGGAAAATCACTCATATTTATTTGATCTGGCAGCTCCGTTACGATCGTTTTATGACAATCGTAAATGTTTCTCTTCTCTCCTCACTCCTCCACCGACGGGGGGTTAAATTCTTTTCAAATGTGAACACACTCATTATTACACTAAACATGTCAGGATGAAACTGCAGAGTCGAGATTTGCGATAGGGCAGAGAGAGGGAGAGAGAGAGAGAGAGGAAGAATGGATACAAGTAGTAACCCATGTTGCGAAACAACTTGTCCGTTTTCTGAGGGACTCGTTTTTCGTTCTTCGCACAGCGACACAATAATACAATGTCTCTTTAACGAAGTCAGTGAGGTGGTTTAGGGAGAACAGAGCTGACTGAACGGAGAGATGTGTCTGGGAATTGGGAAGGATGAAGGTGGGTCAGAGTCAAATCGATAAAAAGATGATGATGACGACGACGATATCATATCGTTGCTATCATTAGTGACGTGCTGTTTGTAAACATGGCTATATATGAATGACCGTTTAGGGCCAAAACTTCTCGAGTGTGTACTAGTTGGTCAGTTGGATAGTCTCATAAATATCAAGTGGTTATATAGTGTTAGTTCTTACTTGCTGACCTAGAGAGGCAGAGAGCTACGCTAATTGTACAATAAAAAGGATATGGATGCATCCATACGAGCATGGTGCATTCATATACTATGAATTCGTGTAACACGGTAATAATCGCATGGTGTTCAGTTCAACTCGCAAACTCGCATAGAGGCCTTCCTTCTCTTCTCTCATGAGAGAAGTGTTGTTCCTCATGGAGGTCAGAGACCCACAAATGAGATTGTCTCTCAAGAAGAAATCCATGTCCTTTGGCGTTTGGCGTAATATAAAAGTTGCAGGCTGCAGCGCGGGGACGGCCATGCACGCCGGATAATGTGTCAAAGTCATAATGTTTCACGCGCTGACAGTCACAATTTCTTTTTGTAAGCCGTGGCTCGCGAAAATATTTTTGAAAAAATTGGATTACTACTACTACTCCTGTATAGTGATGGGGGGTACGGAGGGCCGGGGGTAATTAGTGATAACACGCGGAGACGTGGATACGTGCTAGAGACATAATGAACTTGAGGGGAAATTCTTTTTCCAAAAACTGGAGCCCCAATTTTCTGGGAATCAGGTTGGTATAGCGGGCCTAATTGGAAGGGGGGAATGTCCTCAATGCGGTAAAATGTCACTGGAAGAAAAAAAATACATGCGTTTCTAGCTCCAGGAAGAGTATCTTGAGGAGAGCAATATATATCAGGTTACCCCTTTCCAAAAGGGGAAAATCTTCCAGTGTTGACATAGCACATGGCACACAGGAAGGCAGGCAGGCAGATAAAAATGCAAACGAAAGAGAACGGGAATTCATTCTGGTGTGGTGAGGTGATGCGTTGTTCCTTGCTCGAGAGAGAAATTGTGTAGATCAAACATTTTTGCTAGATAAAAAAAATAAATGTATGTCAGTTGTCATATTATTTTGCCTCTCCTCTCCACTGACATCCTCTTACTCTTTTGCTCAATATATAAAATATACATAAAGTACAGCCATATCCATCCTATAAATAACAGCTCGAAAAGTATAATATATAGGTAGTGTTGTCCGTCATAAATAGCGTATATCCCGTCACTTCATCATCGGTACGTTATAGAAAACAGAGAATGTGACTACTATCACATTACGCTCACCATTTTATTAGATTAGGAGAACTTAGCGAAGTTATTAAGAGTGGTGAAGGTCATCAGGCTGTTTGTTTCCTAAGTCTGGGAAATTGGCAGCGTCAACAAGATAGGCTCGCTCGCTACCACTTCTCTACAGTGTTATTATTATTTTTCCTTTTTGCTGGCTCGCTAACTCATCCCAACCCAACAGCACAACTATCGCTCGTACGACGAGACGACACAGTGAATGCTGCAAAAATTTTCGCACGAACTCAAAAAAAATAAAACTGTGAAGGTAAAGGCAAAAAATATCAAATACTACATAACTGTAATACGACGGATTTATGTCGTGTTCCTACCACACAGCCGTGAAATATGAACATTAATGTATTGGCGAGAAGGAAAATCCTGCAACAACAATTGCCAATAATAAAGTTTTGATATACGGCAAAAAGGAGACTTGTAACTTGTTTGTGTGAGCGCTAGCTAGCTGTGCATTTTTTTTAACCGTCAGAAGAAAACAGGTAATAATAAATAGTAACATTTCCTAACAAGAGTACAGGTGCGCGCTTATAGTAGTCACCACTTCAAACAATATATCAAGTTTCACTGTAATAATAATAATAATAGCCAAGCCAATAATAATATGAGCACGCGGAGGGGTATCACTCCGTCCCATTTCCTTCCCAAAGTGGACAAAATGTAAAAAAAGGGATTTATTAAAAATGCATAATTTTTTCCCTTTCGCATCACGTTGTGCTGCAGCTGAACATGAAAAGAGTCGAGAGACGGAGGAGAAGAAGGCAAAATAACGTCGTGTCGTGAGTGTTGCGACAAGAAGAGTGATCATCATCATCATCATCACCATCGTCGTCGTCGTCATAATCATAGTTATAATATGGTTCAAGGTTGTTCTTTTCTAATAAAAAAAAGATCTCGTTTCTTCGATTCCCCCCACATTTCGTCGCATTCAGCCAATTTACATTAGCGGGATAACTAGTGCATCAACAAAATCACTTGTAAATTATAGTTATTTATAACATTAAGAAGGGGGAAAAGTGGCTGGGTATTATGGGAAGGAAGCAAAGCAAAGCATTCTATTTTTTTTATGATAGAATTATTATTGCAATGCAACCCGACGACGACGCGACGACCACTTCACTAACCCAACCATTACCACTGCCATCTGGTCACACAAGTAGGTCTAGTCTGGTCAAGTAGTACTTACTTACGGAGCATCAGGAGGAGCTAAAAATATTAGAAAAGTATACATACGGTAAATGCTACGGGTTGAGGATAATGAGATTTACTGGCTGACATAATAATTAATATCAACAGCTGTTTCCGATATGACGATGCCCGCCTTTCATAGGCAACGTTTCTTGGAATTGGAGGACGACGTCCGAGGCCAAGTTTATATTATTCACACGATGATGATGGCTATTTTTAGTTTCTCAATTTAATATTGGGGCGGATTCAGAGTCAAAATCAGAATCATCATCATCATCACCACGCACGACCGTAGGTCAATTTTTATTGGAATCAGATGCTGGGCAGATGGACGCTGACGTGGTGATTGAATTGCGTCATTAAATCTGAGAGAAAGAAAGAAAAGATTCTTTTAATGTCAGTGGGAATAATAATCCTCCAATAATACCAGGACTGACTAGCCCAGTTTCTCCGCTTGTCAGACTTCAAAGGCCCAAACGTATAAATTCATTCCCGTCTGGTTCAGCAGACTGTAGGTGGCATGGTTTGATTGAAATGGATGGGGTACAATATCAAAGACTAACTTTGTCTTCACAGGAAAGGAAAATTAGATCAAACGTCATTAGCGACGATTTGACAATATAGGTTAAATAGGTAATGTTATAATGAGGTACAAAAGGGTCGGGTTCGTTTTTCGCATAGATACGTACCTATCAGGATGCATTCAGGTTCACATGATACGAGTAGGTCGCTTAGTATTATGTTATGCGTAGTTATTATCGACTTTTCCCAAACTTGCACCGTTTATTCGAGTTTGTGACCCATCAACCCTCTCCTAATTTGTTTTTGTTTGAGTTCATTATTATTCCCTATAATGATGCTTCTACGAATTAACTCCCATCATGCAGCTATATACCCAATCCCTTTTACCCAGTTCAAGTTCGACCCTAGAGCAAATTTGGAACGCATTTTCATTTTCATGAATATTTTTACAACTCTTGGAATCATTATATAATATATAATTGTGTTGATACCCCCCATTTCCCATTTTTTTGTCGCTTTGGGCTTGTTACCAAAAAATCAACATGAGACAAGGTTTGTTTTTTTATGAACTGAACATGAGAGCTGTGAAAGTGAGGTGTAATAGCAGCCAGCACGTCAGCTCACAGCTTCAACATTCACAGGTTAATTATCCAAAATACAGTTTTGATGACCCCAAGGTTGTACAGTGGCAAAAAGGTTGTTGTTAATTAATTAAATCATAAGTTCATTGGCGTGAATTTACTTATCCTTCAATCTTCGTAATGGAAGAAAAAAAACGGAGGCTGAGTGAGTGCGAGTTAGAGAGACAGCAGAGCAGGGAAGACAGAAACAAAGCACACACACACACACGGACACACGGTTGTGAATTATGAGAAGGGGAAAAACGCGTGTCGTGTGTGCATTCCATCTAAAATAAAATAATTGCTTGCAGTACACGAAGTTGAGTTGAAGTAGTAGTCGTAACAAAGATAGCTCAAAGTTTTATAGTGGTTTTTCTCAATCTAAAATATTAAGATGGGTTCATTAACCGTAATAATAATATAATATAATATATGGACGTAGAGACTACTTTTTTATATTCTGTTAGCCAGGGTCAACCAAGTGGAAAGAGGTAGTGCAACTTATGGTGTTGTTGTGGACTCTGCGGATTTGTCTTTATGATTATATATACCATTTTTTATTCATAATACTGTTCTTTGGTTGACAGCGTGTTAACAAGGAAAAAGGCCCTCGTGATGTTGATGTGTGTACATAATACGTATGCACTCAGGAAAAAAAACTGAGTGAGCTTTTTCTGTGATTTTTTGATTGCATTATATAAAAATAGGAGTATGAATCAACCAACGGTACCGTAAATATTGCGTAACATTACAAATAAAATGCATTGTTCTTGCAAGCTTGGCTTTTTGTAAAGAAAAAAAATGATTCTTTTTCCTTTTCAGTCTTCATGTTTCACTGATTAATAGCGTCACACTTTGCAGTTTTTTATTTTGGGGGGAAGGATGAAGTTCTAAAGATAGGATTGTACAGTTGCCTCTGCTGATATCAATAAATTATGAGTGGAGCACAGCACACTTTACTCTTTTTGCAACCATCACTTTTGTGTATCACTTCTCAATCTGTTTCGAATTCTCAGGTCACATTTCCAAGCACGCGAAGAGTAGAGGAACGCGGGTTGAATGATAAAAATAAAGAATCGGAGGTTCAGTTGTGTGGTGGTTTGAGGTGTCTGGGTTGGATTATATGTTGTAGCATATGTTGAAGACACTTTTTTTTGCTCCCGAAGCATTTTACAACACTATTCCAATATATCCCTAATCACATTTGGTTTTGGTATTCTGGAGGAGGTTGCCTTTTTATACACAGAAATGTTTTGAGGTAATCCATCACTCGGGGCACAACACGGGAAATATGTTATCCACTCTGGAAAAAAGATGATGCTTTACCTTCTCTGCTCTTCTTCCCGGATTGGAATTTCAGAGTGGTTTCGCTCATGGCTGCTCACAGCACAGCTCAGCCCTCAACCCATTGTCGCCGCATGCTTTCATATGCAATGCGGATGCAGAATTGAATCGCAAAACGGGGAATATTATTCCTGGATATATTCCAGAATCCAGAATGACATATATATTTGCAGAAAAGTATTATAGTTAGTAGTATATATCTATGAAGAATGAAGATGCGGGCGGAAGCTTTCTTCCAGCCCAGTAATTTAAGCAGTGTATTTGAGAGTTGAGTTGGGAGGGATTGTTGGGGAAGGAGAAGGCGAATAATTTTTATAACTTTCCTATACATTATCTATTTTTACCTCAATCCTTCCTTCAGCCATGGGCTTTCAGGGTCGTGCCATGATTTTAAAAATGTACTACTACGTTATCCCTCCTCTCGTGAGTAAACAATTTTGATATATCTACATTTATTTGGCTTGTTATCCCCCATTTAAATGCACGCGTACCGGTACAAAGGATTTATGTAATATTTACATCATAGAAGGAAAATTTACATTTTCATGAAAAACATACCTAATTAGATTTGTTCCGTGTGAACCTCGATAATTATAAAGTAGCTGCGTAGCTAGTTGATTGATTGTTCCACGTTTTGCCGCTCTGATTCGGTTCATTGCTATAATCTACGTCCTACGTAAGCTACGTTGCACCTTGTGAATTGATTATGGCGTAATTATCTAACATCAGTGTTTCATTGGATATCACGTCGTTTTCTGGAAACTGCTCAAGTGAACTGGAAAATAAGGTAGGAATTCATTGTGTAATAAAACAGAGAGATAGAGATGATGAGGAAGGTGAGCCTCGTGGAATTCTTTTAGGCCCATCATGCATCCACCTCATCCGGTGGAGG
>JAANSN010005409.1:0-12519 GCA_036850665.1 Dicranocentrus wangi | reverse complement strand
TTATAATAATTCCTCCAAATAATAATGAGGACCCTGCGGACAACCTCCACAATTTTACTTTCCACCATCTTTCTTTCTTGCCAAACAAATCTGACAATCGAAAATATTGGATTTAAAAAACTTACTATTTGCTTTATTAATTAACCGAAGTCAATTGCTGTATTTGATTTATTTGGTTTACA
This sequence comes from Dicranocentrus wangi, assembly GCA_036850665.1. Classification (NCBI taxonomy): domain Eukaryota; kingdom Metazoa; phylum Arthropoda; class Collembola; order Entomobryomorpha; family Entomobryidae; genus Dicranocentrus; species Dicranocentrus wangi. The sequence continues at coordinate 12,337 of JAANSN010005409.1, read as the reverse complement.
CTGTAAATATCGATATGAATATTTGAATATATGCAAAATTTGTAACAATTATATACACTGGAAACTGGAAATCACTTGAGTCTTCGCTTCGCACTTTGTTAACAAGACCCTACCACACAAAGTTCTCTAGTCATATCGAAATAGCTACCGGGAGGGCAGGAATATGTAACATAAACCAGCATATCGAATATTTGAATGCATCTGTTGTAGGATCTGCAGTTATTTGGATTTGTGAAAAATCCTGGTCGTGTGCATGTAAAAGAGACTGGAGTTTCACCAGTAGTTGGCTGCGTAGTCGTTGGCGGAACTTGAGGACAAGTTCCAACAATACAGCCATGTTGCTCACTACTCCAGTATGAGGTAACTGGACAACGGTAAAAATACCTGTTCATCTGGCCATCAACAGTGATGCACCTGTAATATGCTTGGCAGTCAGTAGGGTCGGCGAAATACCCTTGTGAAGGACAGGGATATGTGGGCGGTGCAGTTGTGCCAGAAGGAGGCGTCGTTGCTGGGGGTTTAGTAGTTGGTGTTATTGCACATGAATTTACAACGCAGACTTGTTGGGACTGCTGGAAGCATGACGTTGGCGGACAGGTATATATCACATAATAGAATTGGCCGTTAACTAAAATGCATCGGTAATAGCGTGTTGGGTCAGTGGGATACAGGAAGAAACCGGGGGCAGTGCAGGTGATGGTGGGAGGTCCAGCAGTTGTTGGCAGCTCTGTGGATGTCATCAGTTCTGTTGATGTCATCAGTTCTGTGGATGTCATCAGTTCTGTAGATGTTTCCGTTGTGGATATGTCTTCCGTATGAGAAGTTGACAATGTGGACAACTCTGTCGTTTCCTCAGTTGTCATTTCTGTACCAGTTGTAGTTGTGTCACTGTCACTTGAACTTGTATCTTCGGATGTGGTGGCTATGGCTGGAGACTCTGATGTGCTCTCGCTAGTAGACTCTGTTGTGCTCTCGCTGACAGATGTGGCTACCGTTGATAACTCCGTTGTTGTGCTATCCTCGGCTATAACCGTTGTAATTGTGGAGGGAACTGTTTGACATTAATGACAGACAGAATCTCTCTGTTTATAACAAATTGGTAAATGTTTTTTTTACAAAATTCGATTGGGAAACTAACTATACCTTCACAAGGTCCTGCGTTACAAGTTCCACTGGGATCATTAGTAATGCGAATTCGGGGGACACTCCAATCTCACCAGAAACCACGTTCCTCCCCCAATATCAAAGCATTGGTAGTAATTCGTACTAAATGTGAAAGGGAATATTTGGTTCGTGTTTGAAAGTTACAAATTATTGCACCATACATGTATGGTGCAAATTGCAAATGATTAGAATGGTGCAACTGGTATGCATACCAGATTTCTGGATCCGTGAATGGTTTATCATCTTTACAATCGGCGTCAGTTGGTGGATTATTCTGGGCTATCACTAAAGACGTCGTCACTAATAACGCCAGAGCAGCAATCAGCTATAGTATTTCAAAAATTAAGGCGAATAGTAATAACAATTCTGACCGGAGATTTAATGAACTATATGCATAACTTACCACCGGATTGTGCTCACAAGTGTTAACTTTGAAAAACATTCTCTTTATTTCGTCACTCATACGCACTTATGAGTTCATGACACTTGACACATCGAAATGGACAGATTCTTTATGGACATTCCTTTATTTATAATTCTGCATATACCTAAACTCGGCAGATTTACGTGTCACTCATACGCACTTATGAGTTCATGACACTTGACACATCGAAATGGACAGATTCTTTATGGACATTCCTTTATTTATAATTCTGCATATACCTAAACTTGGCAGATTTACGAATTATACAAATGCACAACATTGTAGGCGTGAAAAAACTTGGCTTGCAATTAATTTAATCCATTAATAACTCTTACCACCTGTCAATTAAAAAATGAAATTGGGTACTCCATTTTATTAGTTGTAAATCGTACTTTTTGTGTCTGCCGACCGGCAGATCGAAGAACGCTTATAAAGTTCATTACGGAACGGATTAATTCGTGAAATCGGGAGCTTCGTCAATTCCGTGGCATTCGACATTCCATGCAACAGCAATAACAATGAAATAATTTCCTTGCGCTCTGTACGATTTACATTTATAGGGTTTTATTATTTTTAATTTAATGACGAAACTAGTAAATTACTCATAGTACCACGAATTTCATAGAAAGTGTGGACGAGTGTCTCCAGAACAAATAAAATTTTATGATTTCAAATCCTAGAATTGGTTTAGTTTGGATTTGTATTGCTCTCGTAAATGAGCGTGCATAAATTATAAAATGTAATGGTACAACGTAATCAAAGCATTAGCTTTAATATGGCTCCAATCATATTTTATACTTGTTGTATGACGCGTCTGTAACATTTTATGACGAATTGGTGTATTGTAGCTTGCAGCATAATGAATTGCTTTCACAAGAAAGACTTAGACATCTGTATATCCTGCTGTCAGACTGAATGATTTTTCCCCTACATTCGAGATATTAGCATTGTACTTTAACTTACTTAATTTTACAACGGATAAGCATTTGAAATTTATCGGCGTATGTGTAGGTAATAAAAATAGCTTTACACGCAATTCAATGTCATGATCATGATGATGGCTTAGGTTTTTGTAAATTAGTTGGAAGTCCCAATAAAATAAAATATGCCATATTCTCTGACATGCTCTATAAGGTCATTCTTTGAGCCACTACCTGTAATGTTTTTTTTTGGTAGAGTAGGTCTGAAGATATCCACTTCAAGTTTCTGAACTTCTCGCGTATCCAGCTCTTTCCAGACGACTAATTAGTATGTATCATGATGACAGTTTCTTGGAACACGAAATCTTAACTTGAACACAAGTTATACCATTGGAAGTTGACTGAATCCCTCATTTGGCTTACGGACGGACGGATGACTCTGCGAACCTGCGTTCAGGGATAGTTCCTAATAGTCCTTATGAAACATGACGGTCCACTAAAATTTGCAATTTACGGATTTGACACCATAGGTATTGATAAACCTTTTTAAGTACTCGCATTGTCAAGTGGACATGGAAGATGGAAACACTCGGTTTTCACGTATCTTGAGGGATGAGTAAATTGTATGTATAGTAAATTGTATGTCCGGTCTTTTGGTCCACGCCTTTTCCTAAGTTTACGAAAGTGCCATTAACTATTAACATTAGATGATATCGTATACCTATGTGAATACATAAATATAGTTCATGTAAAAATATATTATGGTAGACTTTTCCCTTTTGAGTACAAAAACACCAACAAGAAGGGAACAACGAATGCATTTGGATGTCTATAATGATTTCCCTCAAAAGACTTTCTAAGTATGTGGTTTAACAGAAGAAGAAGTGGTGTATGTGGTTAGTGAAGAAGGTTTGTTTGAGCAAATTCTCGGATGGACATGCCAGGATTTTGGTGTAGCGTTTGAAAGATGAGTTTTGGGATTGCCTGATCCTTGCCTAGTCGGATTTTTTTAATACTTGAAGTAGTTGACACATGAAGTTTAAAAAATATTGCAGCGGATTGTTGTAAAGTTGTAAGTAGATTTAAAAACCAACTAAGGGAATTCATAATTGCATAAATGAATAACCCTTGCACACAAGGATAACTATACTTTCCGCTGTGGTACACGATTTGAAAATCAAAATGTGTTTACAAATATTTCAAAGGCATTGTCTTTGTTACAAGGCGTATGTTGAACATTTTTTTTACAAAATGTGAACTGAATACAGAATCCCATTTGATACGTCACCTATTATTCATTTATGTAAAGCATATTGTGTTGTAATTCTTTTCCGCGTCAAATTGACTATGTCCATGTACGGAAGTGGTTATATATGGTATGACAATGAGAGATGACACAAATTAAATCTGTAGCCAAACTAGAATTGAATATATTCTTGCACGTTGTTCCTTCTTTGAATAGAAGCTACAAATAGCATACAAATACAAACCGGTTCCTATTTCGGCGAAATGGAAACGTGTGCATATTTATTAACATCTAAGGCCCCCGGCACCATTTCGCAATTTTACTCTCAGAGGCAAAAAATCTCCAAGTGTTTGGTGCCATTCACGCTCAGACAGAGTGACTCTAAAGTCGAGAGTTGCAGAGAGTCGTAGAAAGGACAAAAATGAAATTGTGGCTGTGGCTATTTTCAATTGCAACATGTGCATGCATTGTTGCTTCTACCAATGTGAGAACCTTTTACCCGCACTTATCTTTTTCTCTAAATATATCAGTTCCAAAATATATTACTTACTTGTTTTTCAGATAACCTCCCCAGAAAATGGGAGTGGTGACCATCATCCTCCCGAAAATGGACCCAAGCCATTCAAACGGCTGCCGAAAAATGTGACACCTGTCCACTATCGCATTGAGCTCGTCCCTCTTGTGGATAATTTTACATTTGATGGAAACCAAGATGTTGATGTCATTGTAAGCGGGCCAGACTTTTTAAAACATGAATACCTACTCGCAATTTGAAATTATAGGTAATCCATGTGTACGTACACATGATATTTCAGGTGAACGAGGACACCAGCGAAATCATACTAAACGCTGTTGCTCTTTCAATCACAAACGTACGATGGTGGAGTAACACGAGTAGTGTCACCAACCAGAGCACAGAAGCGGTTGAATATGACGCGGATCAGGAAACTGTCACGTTTAGGTTTAACCCTCCATTGAAGGCTGGCTTTACTGGACAGTTGAGGATGAACTTTAATGGCACAATTAATGACAAGTCGATGGGGCTATTCCGGTCTAAGTTCAAAAAGGCTGATGGGAAAGATGGCTATAATCTCGTGACCCAGTTTGAGGCAACTGATGCCCGCCGTTGCTTTCCCTGTTGGGATGAGTGAGAATAAATTAAATTAATTTTATGAGCAAACGAAAAGCAAGTAGCCATTTTATAAACTTAGAACTTTTTTTCAGACCTGCCATAAAAGCCACCTTTTCCATGCGGTTGGTGGTTCCAAATGACAAAGTGGCATTATCAAATATGGTTAGTGAACTCCAGCCATTAACTTTTCTTTTATGTACACTCAATGGCCATTTATAAATTATAATTCAATTTTTCATTCTTACATAGCCAGTGAAAGAAGCCAAACTCGTTGAAAACGGGACACGGACCCAAGTCGAGTTCGAAAAGTCGCCTGTGATGTCCACATACCTCGTCGCAGTAGTAATTGGAGACTTTGAATACATTGAAGCCAACTCCAGTGATGGTGTGAGATGCCGAGTGTACACCCCTCCTGGCAAAAAGGAACAAGGGAGATTTGCATTGGAAGCTGTTACCAAGATGCTACCATTTTTCAAGGACTACTTCGGGGTGGGATATAACTTGCCAAAAATGGATTTAGTGGCTATCAGGGAGTTTGGAGGAGGGATGGAAAATTGGGGATTGGTAGGTTGCCGACTATATAACACCATGATATAATATGCAATTCTGCTGATAGTCCAAATTAACGGTCTTTTTGTTCAATAAACTAGGTTACGTATAGGGATAGCGCTCTACTCATTGATGAAAAAGAATCTTCACATTCCACCAGGCAGCGGGTGGCATTAATTGTTGGTCACGAAACTGCGCACATGTGGTTTGGTGAGTCAAGTCAACTAGTGCTATTATCCACCCAAAGTTTCCGTTTCCAGTCAAAAGTCCGTAATCTTATAGGAAACTTGCTTTGTAGGAAATCTGGTGACGATGGAATGGTGGACTGATTTATGGTTGAAAGAAGGTTACGCCACCTTTATGGGGTATCTGGCCACAGAACACGTATTCCCCGAGTTCGACATTTGGTCACAATTCGTCCGAAATAGCTTCATAACTGCCCTTCACCTGGACTCAATGGAGAGCAGTCACCCGATTGAAGTTCCGGTTGGAAGTCCGTCGGAAATCGATCAGATTTATGACGCCATTTCATACAGCAAAGGCGCGTCCGTGATTCGCATGTTGTATCAGCATTTGGGCGATGCAGATTTCAAAAAGGGAATGCATACCTACCTAACCCGGCATCAGTTCAACAACACTGTCACCGAAGACCTGTGGTCCGCTCTGGAGGAGGCGAGCGGACAAAAAGTGGGAGTGATAATGGGAACTTGGACAAGGCAAAAGGGATTTCCGTTGATTCGAGTTGTGTCCTCCCGACAGGACAACAACTCGAGGGTGATGGAGCTGACCCAAGAAAAGTTTTCCCATATGGCCTCCTCTGGAGACTATTCTTGGAAGGTGCCCCTCCTCTTTAGCTCGTCATCAGATTCAAATAAGATCATATTCAAGGCCCTCATGGAGACTAGAAATTTGACAGTTGTCATTCCCAATGTGGGTGAGGACGAGTGGATTAAATTGAATCCAGGAACGGTTGGTTTTTACCGGGTTCAATATCCACCCGAAGAGTTGAATAAATTTTTACCGAGTATAGAAAGCAATGTGATGACTCCTCTGAACCGACTGGGGTTACTGGATGATTTGTTTGCTTTGGTCAAATCTGGACAGAAATCAACTCCAGACGTGAGACAATATTATATACCTATACGAATAGAGTAATAATTCAGGTTTATATGAGAAATGCTTATCTAAATTTCATTTCAAAAGCTTTTGCGATTTTTGAACACATTCAAAAACGAAGACGACTACACAGTGTGGTCTACCATCGACAATGTTGTAGGCCAACTGAGTTTGCTCCTCCAAAATACAGATTACTACGACAAGTTTTGCGCATACGGGATACAACTGTATACTCCTATACAGGAACAGGTGGGATGGGAAGGAGTTTCCAAACAAGGTCGAAGTGAGTGGTTGTACATATGTAGTATATTGATATTTGAAAACGAAAATTATTTTGCTAATAATTTTTTTTTGCTTGGCCTATGAAGTCCACTTGGATTCCCTCCTCCGAGGACTGGTTCTCTCACGAATGGTATTTTTCGGGAATAACAAAACGCTGGAGGAAGCCAAATCCCGGTTTGAAATGCATTCAAGTGGTAAGCTTGTTGTGGCTGACTTGAGGTCCGTGATGTACAAAGGGGTTCTATCGACAGGAAACGAAACCACATTAAACGAAATGTTAGAGTTATATCGAAAGACGGAAATGACTGAGGAGAAACAACGGATTGGAGGATCCCTGGGTGCAGTTAAAGATCCAAAGCTGATTAAAACTGTTTTGAATTTTGCCCTCACGGATGATGTCCGAAGATCAGATTTCATACATATTTTAAGTGCCGCAGGTCTCAGTAAAGTGGGGCGGGATTTGGTCTGGGAATTTTTTAAGGAAAAGGAAGCCATTTTTCGGGAGCGCTATCCGGTAATACGATTAAAATTCTGAATGTTTTAGTAAAAATTTAATTGGAGGTATTTTATGAGCCAATTTGTAACTTTATTTATAGACTGGAGGCGGAGTGTCCCGCCTGATTAAGGGCGTTGTCAAGAATTTCGCGAGTGAAGAGAGGGCCAATGAAGTTGAAAAATATTTTCAAGAAAACCCCTTCTCCGGGACGGATCGAGCTGTAGCGCAAACTTTAGAAAGTATTCGTTTGAAAGCTGCAATGTTGAAAAGGGATGAATCTGCTATTAAGCAGTATCTGGAGTCCGTTTTGAAATAAAAAACCATGATACATTATCTACATTCTATCTATGGACAATCTTGAGAAGAAAGTCATCATCACCTATTCATCTACAAAATAAAATTCTCCATTGAACCTTGTAGTCACTGTTTTATTGCACCCACCTGTGGAATTTATTTTACATGTGTTCATAAGGTGTCATACAATACAATAAAGTGTTGAAACCCATCATGATCCTACAAATATCTTCGTTAAACTGAAGGTGACTAAGTTGTCACATTGGACTCAATTAAAAACACCAAAAAACAACATTGAGTTAATAATCACAGTATCTACTTGCAAAGCAAATGTAAAACACATAACGTAATCCAACCCAACGAATGTCCGTCACAAAGTTACGTCCAAGTGATTTTTCGTGCAGTTTAGAACGGACCATGAACGGACATTTATATCTATGCATCAAAATCAACAACTGAAGCTATTTTTTACTTCTTGCCAATTAATTTACATTTTTAAAAAATGGTTTGCAGAGTATGTAAAGCATAGTTTAAACTTTAAAGCGTGTGTACGAATCTTCCATGTTCTCTCTCAAAATATATGCTTTCCTCCAGCTGGAATTTGAACTTTATGGAAATTGAGTTGTTGGGTCATATCAAGATATTCTGCAGTTCCAGTTCAGTCGTTTGGGTTTGCTTTGACTAATCCTAAGTTTTCACAAGGAAGGATGAAAAAATACAATTATACTCGCCTAGTGCAGCTAAACCAATACTACCATACGGATTTCGGTGATGATAGTACACGAAAGGAATAATGGGACGGATTATTGAGCAGTAAAAGGCAAAATAAAGGCATAATCTTGTAGTATATTGTAAACTAGTACTGACAATATCCTCTGCTGCACAATATTACTAACGTCGACATAGGTATTGCTGGGAACGCAACGATAAAGGTGGATATATCATACACATCCACGGTATCTTTACAGCGTAAATCAAGTTTTCAAATGCAGTTTTGGGTTTTATTTTCCTTAAGAATACCTTGAGTGTTTTATAAAATCGCAAATCCCTCTGGGTTTTTTAAATACATATACATTTTTAATATGTAGTCATGAATTTACGTAATAGCAATTATTGCATGACTGTCTTTCCGTTTTAATTACCTAGTGCATAGGTGCATATTTAAGTCTGCATTCCCACACAACAACCACTATATAGATAGCATTTTCCATTTATCATGATGCCTCTGCAAGGACTAATTATATAACTTTTGATCTTAAATCTTGTCAGTCGGGAAAGCATTCCCAAGCTGTCATCTTGCCACCGAATCAAGTAATCATATTCCAAATGTGATTTACAGAGTATACCCTCATGTACTTTGTTAAGAACGTTAGCTTAGGTTAGGACGCTCATGGAAATTCGCTCGCCGACCAAACGCAATAAATTGACCACTCTCAGACTTAAATTTGCCAGACAATACCAGGCAGAAATACAAAAACGTTTCAAGCAAATACGTATTTAATTGCTCATTATGAAACAATTAAAACTAGGCATTTTACATTTGGTGCTGCATCTTGCGATCATTAGTCGGGTCGGACTTGTTGAATGTATTAGTGCGGAACAGGATTTAAAATTGAGTCACAAAGAAAGACATGCCTTGCAGCAGGTATCATCTATAATCTCAAATAAATTTTAGGCTGTGATTACTACTTGATTTTGTGCACGCAGTGTCTCAATAATTGAAATATTTCCAGTTCAGACAAGAAATGGTTCCAATCCTGCCCCAAGATTACATGAAACAGGATGTCTACCTAATAAAATGGCTCCGAGGTATTGACTAATTATCACTGGAATTAAACACAAAATATTCAGGAAACCCAATTTAAAAATAGGAAGCGACTAATAATGTTTTTAAATGCTTTCAGCGAAAAATTTCAACTTGGAGAAAGCGAAATCCATGCTTCTTGAGGTAAAAGACTTTTGAAATCTCTCAAGGTTTCCGCATCGTCTAAAGATAAATAAACATTAAATACCTTGGATGAACTGTGTAGAATCTCCGTTGGAGAAAAGAGTTTAAGATGGACACCATCCTGGAGGAGGACTGGTCCGACATGGTGGATCAGTTTGAATATCATACAGACTGTACGGACAAACAAGGACGTCCCGTAGCATCAGGACCTGTTGGCTCATGGAACATACGAAGGGCTTCAGTGTCCGGGAATTTAAATAGATTCATTAGGTACGTATACAAGATGCTGGAGGAAGTGTCTCAACTGGTGGTCGAGCAACAACGTCTAGGAAAGCAGGTCACGAGGTGGAAAATGATTATCAACATGGAGGATTTCAATTTAGCTGAGAATGGCTGTCCACGTTGTAATTAGTTTAATTAAGCCATATTGAACATAAGGGTAGCGTACAATGCTTTATTGCTTACAAGACTTCAATATTTTTATAGGTTTGAGAGCATACATGGACTTTGCAATAGCAGTGGAAAACTACTATACCGGTTATGCGGATGCTATAATTTTCATAAATGGTAGGGAACTTTTAAACGATATTTTGAAGTGCAAGGAAATCATTTCTGTCAAATGTTCGCAGAATTGTAGGTTTTATTGTTTTGTATATGATATGTAGCTCCTACAATGTTTAATCTCGTATTGGACGTGACTCGCCCGTTGATATCCTCTGAAACTGTAAAGGTACTCAAGGTTTTTGGATATGACAAGAAATCCTGGATGAAATACTTGGACAATGAGATTAGTCGGGATCAACGGCGCCCAATGTATGGAGGAACAATGAAAGAATGAATAAAATGGTCAAATAAATAGTAAAATTGTACGTGAATTTACTTCTCAAACAAATGTCGATATAACGAAAATGTTTTTGGAACATACACAACCATTTCAAAATACTGAATCTAAATATTTACATCATATTCCACCACGCTAACTGAAAGAGCATCGCGACTGAAATTGCATAATATGAAATGTAATTTGGGAAAACTGGTTTCGGTCCGGTTTGTGGGATTATCAACTGAGGATTGAGGTGAACTGGATTTCAAGGACGTGGGTAAAAGCCTGTGTACCGCCACTGACCGTCGCATTTATTTGCACTGTTCAAATCCATCTTTAGCTGTTGCTTCAATCCTACAAAAAGTGCAATTTTAACCATACACTTTTTCAATTCCCATTAGATTTATTTTTATTACCACACAAATCATTTGCACAAGCAATGAGTGAGAACATACCAGAATTACCAGACCAGTGCAGTCCAATTATATATTACGTCAATATGATATGATATACGAAAATGTATGTACTAATTTAGGATGCAGTCTGCACATTCATAAAGCAAAGTATGAATCTACCTGGAATTGCATAATATGGAAATACTTTTAGCAAATTTTATTACGAAAAAATGCAATGGTCGCAGGAAAACTAATTCCAATATAATATGTATCTCTCTCATACGTTAAATTCAGTCGACAAAAGTTTAATTCATCGAAACGTGTCGTTTTCGCAGTCGGTTGGCCAGTCTTTGGGCTTATCGATATTCTTATTCCAGGAATCACATCGAATGACATAATAATGAGTAAGTATCAGGGGATAAAGCCTTCCTCTTTTGCCCTAGCATTCTCGAAAGTGGTACTATATCTCATTGTCAGTAACCGCGCTGGAGTTGCTGACTGTGTTAGCGCGGACGAGGACTTGCAATTAAATAAACAAGAAAACGATGTCTTACAAAAGGTATAAGTTCCCCTGTGTCATTGTTCAGGCTAATTTGTAGCCACATGTTTCGTACCTAACTTATTTTGAATTGTTTCAGTTCAAACAAGAAATGGTTACTTTGCTACCACACGAGCACATGAAGCAAGACATTTATCTTATAAGGTGGCTACGAGGTAAATATTTGACCATAACGGTCAACAATATTCTTTCATGAACAAATATTTTAAACTATTTTCCCTCGTTTATTACATTGCTTATAAGCTAAAGATCTTAAGGTGGACGCAGCCAAGGACATGCTACTGGAGGTGAGTTATAAAAATTCTGTCAAACTCTGTGCAACGTTATAAACCGATTGAGTTATCCGTAACCGCCAATTCTTGTTTAGAATCTCCGTTGGAGGAAAGAGAATAAGATGGACACCATCACAAAGGAAGACTGGTCCGACATGCGGGATAACTACGAGTACCACGCAGACGGTTTCGATAAACAAGGACGACCTTTAGGAACAGCGGCAGTAGGCTCATGGAACATTCGAAATGCAGTATTAGCCGGAAAACTGAACAGGTTCATTCGCTACGAGTACAAGATATTGGAGGAACTTTCCCAAAAGGTGTTGCAGCAACAGCATCAAGGGAGGAAAGTAACACGGTGGAAGATGATCATGAACATGGAGGATTTCAATGTGATTCAAAATGCATGTTCAGTTTGTATGGGAAATCAAAGCAATTTAAATCCACAAATGCAAGCTGTGTATGGCACTTTTACATAACACACTTTTTTCACATGAGTGACATATAATTTTACAGGTTTAAGAACGTACCTGGCGCTTGCCACTGCTATTGTCAACTACTACCCCGATTTAGCAGATGCGATAATCTTCATAAATAGTAAGACTCATCAAATTATTATTATTGTAATTAGCAACTGCAGACGGGCATTTATAGACATTTGGAATTTTACAGCACCTCCCATGTTTAATATTGTGCTGGATGCTACCCGTTCCCTGC
>JAANSN010005408.1:0-12520 GCA_036850665.1 Dicranocentrus wangi | reverse complement strand
TGGAACGTGCCGACAGTTGATTGGTTTGGGAAGGAAATTGATTAATGACAGGGGGGTTTGTAGCCGTTCGTTAGGCCGGAGACGTAATGGACGGAGGTGGTGGAGACAAGTATGGTGGTAATAATTGCTAAATTGCACTGGCAAACTTTTCAATAGCACACATACCATATACAAATGAATATTGTAAATTACATGTTTAAATTCAATAACCAAACAGTATTATTTACGACTTTAAAATATTTAAGCTGCGGAGCAGCTGCGAGCGAATCATCATGTTTCTTGTTAAGGTTTAACTTATTTTTTCCATTTGTAATTGATACTTGTAATTCCATGCACCCAACAAAACAATAAATTGTCAACACATTTTTCCACTATACTGTTTTCATGATAAATTATTACCTAGAATATGCACAGGATGTATATCGACAAGAAATTGGTATTATTTATTTTTTCACAATTAATGGAAATCTGGCAAGCGCAAGAGCTGTATCCTTATTTTTTACGAATCACATATGCCTACATTTGATCTCGCAAATCTAACAACTAACGTAGTAACTAAATACTATGCATAGCATCATCAGTGGACAAAAGTCACATAAGTAAACATTATTAAAGTAAGTAAGGAAAAATCATTATTAAAATGATGACTTTATTTAATAATATTTGACTACAAGACAAGGCCCTATGCTCTGCATGAAACGTGCAGATAATTTTATTCGCAACTAAAGCAATTCCTGTAGACAATATTCATTACTCGGCATTTAACCATTGTCCGAATTAAAAATTGTTTGCCCCATTTCTTCCATTTCGAAGGAGTGAAAGCGTGTTAATGTGTAGCAGTAGTTGATTGTTAATTGGGGACGGAACACGTTGTAATTTAAAACTTTCAATATGATATCCCTATAATTACCTCCACGCTTGTCTTCGTCCATTTCGCCTCCTGCCTAACGAACGACTACAAAAAAACCTGCCATTAATCAATTTCCTTCCCAAACCAATCAACTGTCGGCACGTTCCATTGAATATCATCCAACCAAACCCACAAAATCTCATTAGTAGTAATCCGTCCAACGCTAGCCTCCAATAGGAGCAAAATCATTGCTAAGCTTAGTCCCAGAGGAATTATGGCAAACACGATGCGAATGCTCCCCTCCATATCCGGTGGCTCGAACCGCCTCCCCTCGGGGAAGTCTACAAAGAGACCTTTATCCTGAGAAATTCTAGTTTTCTAGCGTTTCGTGCCACCTCAGTATCCCAGATGTGTACAAGGAATCCATCCTACTAATGATCTTAGGGGGAATCCAGTTGAAAAATAGAAGTCCTGAATAGTCCTCAGCCAACACCTCCTTCCCGAAAGAGTACGGCTTGTCAAACCCACTATGTTTCTGGCGACTTGATCTCCCAACGCTATACACCTCCCAAAAACTATTAATCGTAGCTTCATCCACGACTAGGGCGCGCCGCCGTTCTGACGTATTTCTGCATAACTTAACAAGGGATACCTTTTCCATCTTACCAAATAGCCGTACTTTGGGTTCCTTCCAGAATGGCAAAATTTGGGTCTGGTTTAAAAGGAAACGCTCTCGGGTAGTCGAATTATTACTAGTCGCCAACAGCCTCTTTTCTAATTTCTGAAACAAGGTTGTGAATAGTCGGACGGTCAACATTTTCCCACTTTTTCCCTTCGTCGTTACGCTAACTTGATGATCCCCCTTCTTCGGGTTATACTTCTCCATCCATGCCGAAATCCTTACCCAATCTATCTCCTTCGGATAGTCAGTTTCAAACAAGGCGGCCGAGTATATTACAAACTTGTGTCTCACCAGCTCGTCAAATTCCTTGAATGAGGAGGGTTGGAGGGGAGACGAGATGCGGGTGATGTTGTCCCCTTTGTAGGCATTGGCCAGTATGAGCGCCATGAGGAGAAATAGGCTTTCCCGAAGTCGGTGACGACCATCGTCCCGATATCCCTGTTCCAGCAGAATTTGACCCGTGAATATAATCTGATTGATGTACTCACTCCAAATTCTTGCTCTGGCTGAACCCTCCTCCTCCAGTTTGGCTTGAAGTTGTCCCACAAGTATCCTGCTTATTGGCATCAACACAATAACTGCAAGGATGATTCCCCAGGAGGTGGAATCATAGGCGGAGATCAGCTCGTGAAACGGAAGTCTCCCTTCCATCACCCCACAACTCACGAATTTCATATGGATTGGTCTGAAGTTGTACTTCAATTTTGGAGCAGAGTAGGAATCCTCCACGTACGCAACTTTGGGCAGTACATATAAAGTGGTGATGGTTGATGATGATGAGTCTGAGTCTGCACGACCACACTCGTCACGGAGTAATCGAGTGGATCTATAAGGAAATCCATCCACGTGATATGACACGTTTCCCAAAACAGAGTACAGCAACCCCATAAATCTTTTCCCAGTTTTAACCTTTACTGTTGCAAGAGAATCCACAACTCGTCTTGGTTTGAGACGAAATCTGCCCTGTGGGTGACCCAACTCGAACTGAACCAGCTTCCAAATGATGTTGTCTGTATTCCCAGTTAAAAGCTGAATTTGGCTATCTAGCCATAACCCGTCCGCCCGCCCTTTGGAGATTATGGATGTCGAAGGGGATTCGTCAATCAATTTGATTGGGCTGAAGAACTTGCAGTAGCTGCAGAAGCGACAAAACAGTATAATTCCGGATATTATTTGGGTTTGAGGAAGCAATGCTTCATTTGATGAAGAATCTCCCCAGGTTATAAATTGGAGAAACTCCAAAGCAGATGGAACGTGGTTATTGAAACTAGCATGCAGCCCTTTTATCCAAGCGGACTGGAAGCCAAAGTGGTGGTCTGAAACCAGAATATAGTACTGCTGCCTCCGCATAGTTACTCCAATTGGGCGAACCCTGCTTGGAGCCGCACTTAAGTCCAGATTCCAAAAATGTCCAATGTTGAGCCTTGGAAGTTTGAACTCTTGCGGCTTATTCCCACGCTTTCCACCCAGTCTGTAAAATGGATCAACAACCTGCTTTCCAAATTTTTGTTGGGGTTGTTGCGGAGTAGGTGGATACAAGAACAAATGAGCTTCACAGTTCCATGGCTCTTATTTTCATGACGTTTGTCACTGGCTTTATTTCGTAGGCTTGTAGCTTCTTAGCACCCAGAGATTTGTTGATATGTGGAACCTTTTCACTGGGTACAAAGAACTGTTCGCCATGTTTTTTGCTCCATACGGGCCCGTACTTTGTGAGAACGACTGGGTGGTGGTGGTCTAGTAATAGGATATTTACTCCTTCAAAATTTATAATGTGAATTAGGCACGTGCTAGGAAATAGATCCAGGTAGTGATTTAAGTTTTGCAAACTCCACAAGGCCCGTGATTTCTTATTAGGGGAGGCTACTTTCTGCTGGTAAAATTTGTACGCGTCCGTTTGTGGAACGTAATAATGGCACACTAAGAATATTAGTACCGATGCATATAAGAAATTAACTGCGCTACTAAAGCTGAAATTCATGTTTGGAAATGCTTATATGAAAAAATAACTCAGAAAAAGTTGACAAAAGCGTGATAGAAAAGTTTTGAAAGGATTCTCGGAAATTTTGTTTTGAAAGTACTTGTTATTCCGTTTTAAGAATAATAATATGATATATAAGTCGCCTTGTTTGTACTGCTACTACTTTATTGCCATACACGAAGCGTGTCAATTTGCGTTTGGAATGAGGAGTTGTTCTGCTTCGCAAAGCCTATTAATTTGTTTTGGATAAGTAGAGCGGAAATTAGCTTTTAAATTGACTAGAGAATACTTAATCACCATTACATTGTGGCAGGAGGGCAGAGGTGCGCACAACATATAAGTAGTTTTAGGTAAATTGCGAACAGTAGTTTCGAGGGATTTGCTACATACTTAGCTGTTGAAAGAAGCAACATTGAAATATGAAAATGTTGTTCCAAAGTTCCAATCCATTTGAGTGTGCGACGTTCAAAGATAATGAAATTTAGAAACACGGGAATATATCACACAACGGTGCACTCAATGTACTCGTCCAATAATTTTTCAAACATTATCTATTTTACTATAATCATTATCTTCTTGGTGATTAAGATATTGCCATGTGTTGCTGTAATAAAATGTGCATTAATTTGTATTTTCTTTTTAAAAAAGGTGGTGTTAAACGAGTCAGATGGAA
Organism: Dicranocentrus wangi; assembly: GCA_036850665.1. Taxonomy (NCBI): domain Eukaryota; kingdom Metazoa; phylum Arthropoda; class Collembola; order Entomobryomorpha; family Entomobryidae; genus Dicranocentrus; species Dicranocentrus wangi. The sequence goes on along the minus strand of JAANSN010005408.1, from coordinate 8,334 downwards.
ATTTGTTGTATTTTTATTATGTCATAACACGGCGCTTTCAGTTTGCATGTTGTGCTGTGTTGTATAGTGTCACACGTGCACACATCTGGTTTGGATTCGAGTAAAGGTATTCCCACGAGGTTTTTTGTAGGTATATATAAAGCCTATTGCCCCAAATGTGGTATTGCGTAGTTAGTTATGATATTTTTTAATTAACATGAATGAAGGATAATAGGTAACGATAATTAAGTTTTCAATAATTGCCTTCCTCTAAGCTAATAATTATGAAATTTCGAGAAAGGGAAGGAAGGTGGATCCGTGCATTATCCGAGTTATATAACTTATATATAAGCTTTATTACCTATACTCAAAGATTTAACTCAAAATCAACACTTAAAGCATTTGAAATTCAATCAAATGAACTGAAACAAAACTTTTTCCCAAAAATATCAGGAACCCACATCAAGATAACCACCAACGACCTGTCTGGCAATTTTATTGAGTAGACTGTGCAGCAGCGGCAGTTCTTCGCTTCTGTTTCCGTTTCAATTTCTTTGAGCGTTTGGTGGGTTTGGAAGTAAATGTCAAAGCCAAAAGCGGGACTGCAGACCCACTACCTTCTTGGAACTGTTTATTGTTTGACTTTAGGACTGGCTTCACTCATCCTCCTCTCATGACTAATATGCAAAAGTGGAGGCTGTGCAACTTCAGGTGCATTATCCAAGTCTCCAGGTCCAACTGCAAAGGTAAAGAACAAAACTATGTGATGGTCTTCAATAACATCATATCAATACACTAGATTCTCCCATTTTATTTTATTACCTTCAATCCATTTACCCTTCTCAAATAGGCGTCTCGCCACGTCTTCGAAATCCTCGCTAGACAAGGCATCCAATCCGTCCCCATCCAACTTGAAGCTGTTCTTCCAGTTTGCAACCAGGTTGATATGTTTCTGGTTAATTCTGGCATCCCACAGGGATTTCATCACTGGATCATCATTCAGAATCTGGACCAGAGAGTGCTCCTCCTCAACCTTACTCTTACTCTCCACATGAGCCCTTTCCACCTTTTCTTTATTTGCAAACGGATACTTGTTCAGAAATCCGCTCATCATATTTTCATATTGATTCTCAGCCAGGGAAAATGTGTCGTTCCAAAGTTGCTTATTCCAGCGATTTTTCTCCAATACTTCGACTGCAACCTGGGACAACTTTTGGCGCAACTGATCACGCCACTCGCACTCGCCGCCTGCAGCTTGTTCCTCCTGTAATAATTTTTTGCAAAATTCACCCTCGGCTCTTGCCACTTGCAAGTTGATAGCATTTTGGAATTGTTGTTCCTCGTGGAATGCCATTCGGTCAAGGGAATAATAGTTTCGTCCAAAATTGAGCTCGGAACTGTGTCACGGTCTCCTCCAAATTTGCTTTTAGAAACTGGTCCCTCCTCCACTCGTTCACGCTTTTAATCCAACACTGCTCCTCTTGCATTTGCTGATAGACGGCAAAAGAATAATCCCATAAAGTTTTACACTGGATTTCAGCTTCCTCAAAAGCTGTTTGCAGTTCTTGTGTCGATAAATACACGGTCGGGCAGCAACGAACGTGCTTTCTGATCACAGTTCGGAATGTGGCGATTGCAGCGGGATGAGTAGTTTCCGGTGAAGAAGAGCCATATCCCCCGAACGGATGAAACACGGCACCAAACAATTCACAAAATCTTTTCTTTGCTGATTCAGACTTAATAATCCCGATTTTCAAAAGGAGACTTTTCAGCTCCGACGATTGCCCGTGCTCGGATCCGTGCTAAGCCTGGTCCGTTGTGAAGGTCGAAAATGCTTCGTGTTGCAGTGGGCGATTAGCTCCAGCTTGGACCCGAACACATCCCGACACTAAACACTGGAATTTGTTTCTTGAAACTGAAAAATGAAAAGAAGTATTTTATTGTAATTGTAATTTAAAAAAAGATAGGGAATACTAAACAAATTAATTAATTAATTTTAATTAAAATTTTTTATTATTACGCACCCGGATGAGTCGTCATAAAGTGCTTCCTAAACAGTTGGTTTTGATGAGCTCGATGCAGTCCCTGGGGAAGGATTTTCAGGCATGAAGTACACAAGAAACCTCCATCTCCGTCCAGCTTCTCAAAGTGGAGTGAAGCTTTATTAGTTGGTCCGAATCCCACCTCGAAAGTTATATTTCCGGTGGTGGAGTCCGCTACCGGTCATTTCCCCCTACGGACATTTTCCCTCACGGACATTTCCCCCTGTTATCGACGATAATTCTCCTCCACGATTATCCTCCATTTCGGGTTCGGAGGCTTCGTCCATCTCAGTATTACTAGCTGGTGGAGAGTATTTATAGTCGGGGTCGTCGTCGTCGTCGTCTTCACCATGCTCAGAAGCAGAATCAGTGGCGTCTTCGTCAGAATTTTCGGTTTTTGTTGGGGGTTCAGTAGATGCTGCAGGTTTATGATGACGATGACGCGTGGAAACTACTGTCGTCTTCCGTTTACGTAGTATTCTAGGATGCCATGATGATGATCCTTGTCGAGTTGTTAGCGGTGGCTTATCATCACCCAACGGGTCACCATCCTCAGTTATCATCGACGTGTTATCATCATCTGCGTGGAAATCATTCTCCATCATTTCATTCTCCTCCATCTCCATTTTAGTGGGTCCTTTGCTGACTCCTGCCCCTTCACGGAATACCCAGTAGGGGCATTATTAGCAGCGATGGCGACTTTTCGTAAAATAGCAATCGTTGATTGTGGCGGAGGTCGGGGAAGTACGAGTCTCCGAGGTGGGACGACGACCTTGGGTTGTTCCACGACAACAGGTGTAGGGGGTCGTGGTGGTGTCGCACTAGGAAGAGTAGTGATTGGCTGAAGATTTACAGGATGCATTGGTACTTTGGTACAGCAGGCTGCTGCGGCGACGGGATGACGACATTTGTCAGTTGGACTGGTAGTGCTTTACATCTGAGCTGCGCCATCATTCTGCCCCTGCCCTTTTTGGTGCCCTGGAATTTGGCTAAAGAAACAAACATAATCATTGTCAATAAACTTTAAGAAATACGTTATAATTATTAATTTTTTAAATAATAATTAATGAATTATTTGATAAAAATGTTTAATCTTATTACTTCCAAGCACATTCCTCCAAAAATTAAAATACCGCTTATCATGCTTATTATACAAATCCTTCTTGATAAATTTGTCCTTCGAACCAAATGCAACATCAGATCCTCCAATGGCTTCAACCTTGTCCACCCTCCACTGGAGCACCAATCATCTCCACAATCACTTTTTCGCACGACTCTCAAAACGGGATTGGATTCAACTTTCAACTCAAGCCCAAGACCGTCAACTCCTTCTTCCTCTCATCAATACACTTTTTGGTTATCTGGAGGATCGGTAGGTAGGAGACCTGAGGTGGGAGCAGGTTAGATGATGATGATGACGACTCCTTATTTCTTGGGATTATCTTCCCTCCAGCAACGTACAAGACTGCTGGCTCCCCACAAATGACACAGGAGCAGATGGACGTGGTTTCTTTTACCTATTTTTGGAGCAGTTGAGTTTGAAGTTGTTGCAGTTACTGGAACAATGGGAATTGCGTTGGAGGACAGGGTGCTATTGTGATAGGAGCGTGTGCCTGATGAGGTGGCTGCTGCTGTTGCTGGGGCACTGGAAGATAATACAGGATTTTCCCCCCTTGTGGTACCACTGGGAGGGAGGCTGGAGGTGGCAGGATGATGGTGGTAAATTGTTTTCCATATAGTGCAGACTCGTGTTTTGTGTAATCCGTTTCCTCCGTCCATGTACTAAAAATAATAAACAGGTTTACAACAAATTAGCAAAATAAATTGTTTCGAAAATGAGGTTCGAGAATGCAACAAGTCGAGTCGGTTCGAGTCAGTTGTTTTTTTGTTTACACATTTTTTCCCTTGTTCACGTCACACACAGTCCTCTACAACTAGAATAAAGGAAGAAAGTGTGAGTAAATTGACGGGAATGTGCCCAGTTGGCTCTGATGATGTACGTGCGTATGAAGACTTTATTTCAGTCCACAATTCAACGAAAACGAGTCAAAATTGCTATTAAGTATGTTTTCAGGGCAAAGCACTCAATTAAGATAATTCTTAATTGTTTCAAACTAAATTAAACGTTGAAAATTGAACTATAGAATAGAATTTACCTTGTTTAAATATAGAGACGTACTCGCTCGGTTTGTTGCAATTTTTTGAATTGAGAAACGCTAATTGAATTTACTACGTACTTACGTACAATGTCATTTTTTGAACATTATGTGTTTTATATGTATACTTTCACTTTATTTCACAACTATTACAACTTTAGTTTTTTAGATATACAAAATATCCGAAAGATTTTTCTGTAACATCATGTACATTAATGACATAGAAGAGACAAAGATGACAAATGAATTAACACTACTGTTAACAATGATTTCTGTATAAATTGTGTGCTTTTTTACAAGTAGTGTGTAGAAAAATCTTGTCCTTAGTCCGTCATCATATCCTCCAATAAATCGCATATAATTAATCCTCTACAAAAATACAAGTAACTTTAAGCTAACTATATAGCAAGCGATGAGCGACTTGGGACATTTCATAGGATCACTAATAAGAAAACAAAGAGCTAAGGACATTAATTACATACACGCTTATTAATTTATAATGTACTAAAGATTTTGAAGGAGTTTGCATTTAAAACACAAAACAAATCTCCAAAAACGGAAGATTGAGCACTTTCAATAACATCAATTACGGTGATTTTTATTAAAGCACACTTTTTAAAACACCAACTTTTTCATCAGTAGGTAAATGTGACGAGTGACGATCCACCTCGAATCCATGTACGGCGAACTAATAAGGTGCCCCATACATTCTACTTGCCTTCATAATATCATGCGTATGAAGCCGCTCACCCCCGACTCCTCTTGGCGACTATATAAACAAACAAAGCGTCAAAAATTACAAAAACGTCGAGTAGTTTTATTATAGAGGACTAGGATATCTTTTATAATAATATTTTACTTACTTTATTTTTTTTAGTTATAGTGGGTAAAAAATTTTTAGAGAAGTAGTATGCTCCGTAATGCATAATACATTTCAGATGGTACGGAACGTCAAAAGTCTCGTATTCCTCTTCAATATCAAAATTATATTTTTCACCTATATAAAATTAAAACCGTTTTGTTTTAAGGTTTTAGTGGTGTATGCATAATCGCCTCTGCACATAGAACATAGCGAGACACTCCTTTTTATGTGGGTAATGGGCTAATTACTAAATATTAATTATCTGGATTATTGAATTTAAAAAAAACAGGTACTCCATAATCACCAGTTTATGACGAGTGTTTTAAGAATAATTTTGGTTGATTTCGAATTCTAATTAGTCTAAGTAACTAACTTTGCAAACAGCGTTTCAGTGGACGACAGTTTCGAAAATTTCGAAGATATTAAAAAAAATCAAGAATTAAGGATCTTATAAACGATTTTAAATGTTACTCTCAAACCCCCAAATATTATTTAAACTTAAGGTACAGAACGTACTCACCATCAATAATATTTTTCTCGTTAATTATAACGAAATCTTCCCGGTCAGGCCGGGACTGTTCATGATGCAGTCCAAGGGCATGAAGAAATTCATGAAGAGCAGTCCAATGATTCCAACCACCCTCTCGATCTAAAATCAATTCCTTTAAAAAAAAATGTATAAAATTCAAGCAATGTATCTATCTTCCGTCATCAATGTAATTATCTGGCGTCATCAATGACCCTGTCGAGGCCCGCTCTCATCCTCTCTAACAACGGAAGTACCTGAGGTGCCCTTCGGGTTCAGGCAAACGAAATATCGATTATATACAAGTTAAATACGTAGATTACGAATATGACATTCATTTTTTGTAAAAATTTATACGATCAAAATATACCCTTTGTAAATCTAATTTTGTTAACAAAAATTTTATTCAAAATATTGTACTTGACTAATTCGCGTAAGTAAAATCCAGTTCTGCTATTAGTTTTTCTCAAAAAACATTTCCTGCAAAGTTAGAGACGAAGTACCTCGTTAAATTTATACTTTTACAAATTTCAAATTTGAATTCGGCATCAAGACAAAATTATGATAAGCTGTATATTTGTATTTACAAATTTAAAGCAACCTGGAATCCGAAGTATTTAAGTAGGAATATGATTTTTTGTTTTACAAAATATGGATGTCATATTTGTGATCTACGTATTTCACTTATATAGAAGCGATCGGTGTCAACCCAAAGCATCCTTGACCTCTAAGGAATGTCCGTCCACACCACCTTTGACCAAAATCGGTCAAAGGTATTCAAAGTTATTGCCACTGAAACAATCCGAATGGCACCAGACTTTTCACTTACTTGTTCTCCGGTGCCAATTCTTCCAACAAACGAAGAATTCCCGTCACCCTTTCTCACATGTACGAATGGGCCCTTCGGCGCTGGGGAACCTCTAGGCAGCGTAGTACATACCAAGTAATCTTTAAGGTGATTGTGTAATTTTTCCACAACATACGCGATTCGGTAATATTCATTTTCAGCTGTAAATTCGTAAAAAAACCAAAAATAAAACGTTTTTGGGCACACCAAACGAGTTTTTATCATATGAGGGTTTTTATAATACCAAACAAGTGTTTGTGGGGGTGGAATTTCTTTCAAATGTCACGCGAGCAGGATTTCGGGGACCCAGATTTCCCGGAATTGGATCACCTTAAAAGCCCGGAAATTTGACAAAAACTTTGCAAAAGTTTCAAAAGTTTCGTGAAATTTAAAAAAAAATTCGAAAATGCTCGAAAAAGGTTCGTAAAAAGTTCAATAATTTAACATTTAAAAAATTTCCTAGTAAAAATTCCGGAAATGGTATTTTAAAGGCCTTAATATTCCGGGAGCGGCGCTCGCGCGCTCGTAAGGAAATTCCACCCGCTTGGTCAAAAGTTTGCATTTAGAGTGCTTTGTACAAAACGTAAAATAGGTACAGAATGATAACTTACTGAATTCAATATTCACTAGCACTTGAAAGTGGTCCCACTTCCCTCCCGTATTTTTACCTCCAAAAATACTACGGATAGTAGTACATATACTGAGGCACTTGGGGAACTGTTCAGCCTCACCAGATACAGCTTGCCGAAGATTCTCGCAAAGTTTGTCAAAAGTCTCGTAATTGGGTAAATCCAACTGGTTCAAACTGACAAAGAAAATGGGTCATAATTAATACATTTGGAATACCTAGCTGAAATAGTTTTTGTTCAAACATTTGAATAGAGCATTCAATCAAATTTTTAATATGGAGATTACCCTATGTGCGGAATTGGCACAACTGTAGAACCGTCGACGAAGTTTAGTTGAAATTTTTGGAACCCATCCATTCCGTCTAGAGCTCCAAACCCTTGTAGAGGCACTTTTGACGTCCCAGTGACAAATTGCAAAAATTTGGCCTTTTCAGCTTGATCGAAGGAGCAAAGAGCTACCCAAAACCACTCAATCTATACAAAAATATTTTTAAAAATATGGCACAATTGTATTAAATTAATACCTACATGCTTTTATTTCACCTTTCGTTATAATCACTACCTTGAAACAGGAAAATACACGTGTTTTACTTTTGATTTTACCTGTAATGCATTGGGTGTATAATTAAGGTATTCAGTATTAGATTTCAAGTCATCGATATCAATGTTAGGAAGTCCGGAAATGAGAAGTTCCAACTCTTGCTCGTTGAAAATAGAAATCAGTTTTTTGGGGATGATATCGTAAAATCCTTCCAGAAAGGCGTTGAGCCTGGAAAATGAAGAACATTTAAGGATTTTTAATTTCAATTTTAGTTTATTTCACAAACCTTTTTTAACTAGCCCTTAAAAAAATAACTGCTCTACTTACTGTTGCCTAATGGCGCCCTTCATTTTCATTTGACACACCAGCCGAATATATTCCATTTTGTTTTCCTCGGTGACAGGCACGTTCCTTCCATCCGGCACCAAATCTCTAACTTCATTAACCCCTAACTCCTCGACTTCTAAGCAGTATGTCAAATTACCTCCAAAATCTGACAGGGGGTGCGTCATTAAGTGAAGAACGCGCTGAAACAAACTATCATCTAGAAACGCCAAATCTGTGACGCTGGGGTCCTTGCCAATTATTAGTTTGTAAAGAAAGCGAGTGAAATAGCATTCCAACAGCTTGTTGTCATATATAGCTTTAGCTAAAAAATAATGAAATGAACAAAAGAGAAAATAATAATTACAAACAATGAGTTAATTAGAGGTGCAACTTGGATTACAAGTTAAAATTTGTGTATTAACTAT
>JAANSN010005407.1:0-12520 GCA_036850665.1 Dicranocentrus wangi | reverse complement strand
CAAACTAATTCAAACAACTCCATGAGAGATTTCGCTGTGCCTAAGGGCCTAAAAGATGTTATGCTAAGAGGTACATGTATGGTTTTATGATTTGGACCATTCGTCAATGTGAGTTACGATTTGATAAATTGCGTACTATTTTCATTTTCTAGTGACGCAGCAGTCGATCTCTGCTAACCCTTGCACGTGGAACTGGTTGACGACGACTTCTCCGGTTCCGTAATCGCCGCTTACATGACCCATAACAAAAAAGTGCAATCAACAGTTGCATGAGGGCTACCCAGGTGAACAGCAATCCTTGCTTCCAATTGTTTTGCGAATATGCCAATATTTCTTTCAGTTTCATGTCTGATATTGGAGGAATAAAGTTGTCATCTACTTTGCTTTTGTTGATGATCCTTAATCTTTTCATCCAATTACTGTCCAAAAATTCATCGAGGTTGTGGAAATGTGCCGTGTCCGTTCCAATAGCTGAAATACCTTTTGACCAAGTAGCTGCAATACCAATTACACGTATCATTGGACCTTATCAGATTAAGTATTATATTATTTTCATGTCTACCTACCAGGGATTGCCAGTGTAATGCTGTTTAACTGCTGATTGTGATCTTCGGTATTTGGGGTTGGAAACTACGACCAATCGCTGTCTTTTAAATTGCTAGTGTAAATAAACAAAGATAATATACTAAATTAATTAATTAAAAATATATATTAATATATTAATTATAAAAATGTATAAAACAGCAACAATACAAATTACCTAATTAAATATTTAACAGTATATCAGATCTCACACTTCATTCACCCATTTATCATATTTAATAGCATCATCATCATAATGCATATCATGATGCATAGGTGCATAATATTGAGAACATTTAACCGTGTGCTGTGGTGCGTTTCATCGTAACTAGGTGCAAAAAATATTGTGGTCTTCATTTCCGAAATGAAATCGCAGAATGCAAAATACATGCGTTTCATCACGGCTACAATGGCCGCATTAGAAGATCTGCATACGTTTTTTTAAATTCTTCATTCCATACTCAGAAAGTGCCAATACCAACCATGGCGAAATCACGGTGCATCATGTATGATTCTGGATCAGAAGCTATAACGGTATAAATACACGTCTTGCAACATGCCAATTTTTACTCTGGAATGTAAACTGACGTTGTGACTTGTTTGTAGTATGTAGATAGTTATTCCAGTACCCTACAAGAACAATGAACGAACAAAAAAAACCTCTGGCTCAGTACGTATTTGACGATAATGATTTTAATGGAGAAGCTATAAAGTGTCCGCATAAATGTATGCAAATCTTCAAAATAGCAATTGCATATCGTCATATCGTGGCCATGGTGAAACTAGAGGTTTAACTAAACGCAAATAATCTCTGAATTTCTTCTTTGCATTACTCTGCTTTGCATTCTGCGTTCTTTCATAACCATGACTCGCGGTGAAACAGAAACGATAAAAGTTTCGATAAAACAATGCAAATTTCTATTGCGTAGTGACGATGAAACACAACCCTGGTCTACAGATGCGTAGGTATAAATAATTTTGTGGAGGAATATGTAATTAAGGAGTATGGAAAACAGATTTCCGAATCAATTATTACGTATGTATGGCATTGTTTTTATTATTTTTTTTCTCGATGGACTTACGTATCGAACCAAATTATAAATATAAACATACAATCTACATGGAAGTGTGCGGCATCAATTTACTGGAAAAGTTAGTTTTATACATCATCGCTGGATGTAAAAGATGGGAATGTGTAGAGTTCTCCATTGTGTTTTTATCTTTCAAATAATATATGAAATTAATTTTTTTATTTTAGTTTGTTGTGTCTAGTGATGTTGAATTATGATAACCAACATTCATGTGCAGTTTCATTTATCTGTCTGTTCACTCACCCATTTTAAGTGTAAAAGTGATAAAATATGTTTGCGATTTGCATGTTTCGATGCACAATAATAGCTGATTGTTTACACGCTGATGTTTATCGTAGCACACACGAAAAGTTCGTTGTCAGTGAAGTAATTATGAGTTCAGATTTATTCGGAATGAAAAAAATAGTAAAATGATCACGCAATGCGTTTGTAATTACCAAATCATACATGCGCTCAATAGTAACAAGTGTCCAACCCCACAAATATTCATGAAGGGATTGTAATATTGTAAAGTGAGGAGCGATGTTTGTCATGTTGTTAATTGGATGAGTCGAATTTGTGATTGACGGTTAGGTAGCTGAAATTAACATATATTACGTTGTTTATTGCATTACATCTTATTGTTTGTAAACCATTAGAACGTTGTGGCAAGCTATAACTGTGTGAGTTTTGAAATCAGTTTATATGTAATACTTATATAGAATCTAACGTCAACGCTAATTAATAATTACACTATTGAACTACACAATCTGCTGCTGCTGCTGTGCCCTCTATTAATCAACTAAACTCTAACTAACCAAATTCACTCGAAAGTAATATTGACTTAACACTAGTCGCCTTTCTTTAAGGATTGTCCTTACTTACGTCCTTTTAATAATAGTTTTTTTTTACATCTTAAGCATATGTAGAGGTGAATTACCTATGTAGTCGAGGAATTTTGCATGATGTTGAACTATATGATTATGATCGTGAGTGAGCTGAAAATGAGGGTTCTGCTTCTGCATAATAAATAGCTGTAATGAATCTACGAAGTGCATCGTGCATCTTTGCAGACTCATTACAGCAAGTACAATGGAATGAAATATCTGGTAAAACCTCCCATCAGTATTTTGTAGATAAAGAAATGAAGCAAAATCCAGTGGAACCTTGAATCCCCCATAGCGAAACAGCATAGAACTACAAATCTTGACTTGAAATGTAATGATTCGGCTTAAACGGGTTAAACTCTTCGCGAGTAACTGGTGCTGGCTCATCAACAACTACATATATTATTTTGCCAATTTAACTAATAGTACTAGATCGTCTCTGCAGCAGCATGCAGAACTTGCCTGCACGTTTGCATTGCATTGAGCTCTTATCTTCTAGTGCGTCATCGTAAAGTACTAATTGCAAGTCATTATGATAATTACCACTACAAAGCAATTCCAGTCCAGACCTGTCTGGAAAAATGCATCGTTTGCATGGATTAACATGACGGGTCAACTGGTCACTCGTTCTAAATGAACCGTATTGCCGCCGCTGGGAGGGAGCGACTTATATGATTAAAAATGTGTAAACCTGTTTTATTCCTGAAATAGCTAGAATGTCCAGTTTACAATTTTTGAGTCCCGTTCACCTACTTGAATTTTATGCAAAAACCGTGAAATGTTTCGCAAAGAAGTTGAAGGCCTAGACCGACACGCTGTTGAGTTATCTTGTAGAATTAGCAAAGCGACAAAGAGGAAAGCCGAAACTGTCATTTTGCCTGCTAGAACATGTACGAGTCAGCTTCTTCGGGTCCATATCTGCGTGCGTCATCAACAGCGAATAAAAACTTCAATTAGGAGCGTTGATGACTTGATGTGTAGCATTTAAAATCAATTACCAATATATTATCTCCCAAATTGCTATATATATTTGTGATATGCTGGTTTCAGCTTGTTGAAAATGTATAAATTCATTTCTTATTATGCATATACACATAGATCATGATCATAGATCATACATGTCTTGAACGCTTAAACCTGATAAAACAAGGTGATAAAACCAACCTTCTGACACTGTTTATATTCATGCACACAACAGGTACACCCTAATCCATTATAAACTGTATAATCGTTCCGCATGGACGAAAACAAGAACCTTGGAATTCCATAGAACTCACTCAGAACAACACTTACTTCTCTACAAAAGTGACCACATAATATACCTGTACGTTCATTCAGGAGATTTGTTACGGTTAAGCGTTTAGTACAACAAGTATGTATTTATAGGACAGGCAGATGAATAATAGTATGTCTACTTGTGTACATGTAGGTTAATTTTTCAAGTGCAAAGTGCAATCCATACTTGATGTTCTCACTCTGATTAGGAAGCACACCGGATTTAAGTTTAGAAGCCATAATCGTACATATTCTTTGTTAAAACGAGTTAGAGTTATCGTAATCTCATATTTTATTTAATACTCGAAAATAATACAATTGTCCGCGTTTGGCGTGGGAGATTTAATCAAAAGTTCAAAACAGGGTCATCATAACTATCATGAAATACGTTATCTCGCTCGTTGAACTAATGACAACCCAGACGTTGTTGTAACTTTGTATCAACACACTGTGAGTGCTACTGGAAATGGAAATATTTTACCTATTACCAGTTTGATCAGAGAGACCAGCTTATCACATCACTCAATTTACTCACATCAATTGCTCATGTGCGGTTGTGGTATCAGTGACAAATGGGTACGCATTGTGTGAACACAAAATGTTAAGAGCCAGTTGAAGTTGTCATATTATGCAGGATTCATCAACAGTGTTTAGAAGTGCGCTGTCTAACTTTATGGATTTTTGTGCATATCTCGTGCAATCCATTCAGATTCAAATATAGAACTAAGACCAAGGGCGAAAAATATTTGTCTTTGTGTTCTAGTACAAGGTGAAACAATGCAATGTCGGAAGCTGTTGCGTACCAATAAGCAAACCTAAACTTGTTTCGGCTTGGATTTCAAAAGACGACCTTCGGAATCATTGAGCCATAAATTATTACACCACATCTTCAGTAGTCAATCTACTTCATAAAGTCTTCCGTTTGCTCACGGGTTTGTTTTTTGGATTCTGGCATAGCTCTGCTTGAATCAAATTGTCGGCGACCTCGTAGGACCACACAGCTACATTCGGAGAGAGAGAAGAAGCCTGCAGCGCTATAGTTCTCAAGGGATTCGTTACCTTACTTCACCTAGTTTACCTTGAATTACTTCCTCACGTGCTTAGTCGGTGAATACCAGACATACAACTTTGATCTTTTAGATCACAATCGGATCTTTGGAGTTCATTCCAGTGGCGTCAGCACATCAAAGTGGACAATTTTTATGTATGCGTGCAGGCCTGGAAACTGCTTTGCTAATTTATTTGACGAAGCGTGTCCACACTCGCGAATACGTGTCATCGATCGGTGACAGTGGCAATATACTGGTTTACATGAAACTACTTAATTGTACTTCAGTTCAGAGCAGTTAATTGAAATTGTGTATGCGGCGCCATTTGAGGTGTAACAAACGGTTTGGACTAGCAAAAATCAAGCTGGAATTGATTCAAAAGCAAAAGTTTCTTACAACTCGTTCGAGGATTCAGCTGCGAAAGTTATACTTGCAATGGTTTGAAACACATCTTGCAGTCCCTGATACTCACCACCAGTTAGTAATAAAATGAAGGGTAAGCAATAATCATCGCGTGCGCATTCTAAATAGTTTGATAAACTATCTGTGGATTTGGCGTTATCAAGTGTGCCTATTTAATGTCAATCTTGGCTAATTAATGACTGAGGGCATTACATATATTATACATATGCGATAAATGTGCGACATTCCAAATTCCAATACAACGCCAGGTGGTAGACTTTGTCAGGATAGCTATTGACTTGCGTATTGCAGGTTGCAGTACAGTACAGCGAATCTTTTATCTGAACTAACTATCTAAAGTAGCACGTGAAAGTCTAGTCGGTGCCGCGGGTCCCAATATCAAGTGGTTGTAAATTAAATGTTTATGGATACAATAGCTCCACACCGATGTATCTAACAATCTCATTAACTTTAAAAGATAACATGGAAATAAAAGTGGACTAACTGGACAGTGTCCCTAAAATACTTGAAAAAATACAGGTAATTATACAATGTACTGTGCAGTAGTCTGTGTGTAGCGGGGAAAGTGCCCTTTAACTGGGAACTGCACTTCAGCTGAAATAACTAGATGCGAATTATAAGTTTATGCCACATGTCATTTGCATGCAAAATATGAGCAACTTAAGTTTGCAAGATTGCAAGGCATATTAATCCAGTTAATGTCTAATGTGTGGGCGGTCTTACCTTATCTGATACCAAAATAGCCAGTTCAGCAAAAACTAAATAAATACGTTTTGTTCAAGTAAATTTTTTTTACATTGGGCCGGCGTAGTTTGTGGTCAGGGTTGTGGTTGTAATTTTCTGTAGCAAAAATCTAACAAAAGCTTATACGTACTAAATACGTACTTAATCTTACGTCAATATATCTAACTTTTGAGGCCATCAAAAAGGTTATGGAGTTTCGATCTAGGTGCACTATACCAGGGTTTGAAGTATTTCACCAAAAGCGCGAATCATCACATTTAATACGTGACTAATATTTTCCTGCCATTGTATAATCACTTCAATTTCAAAGTAATTCAAGTTCACATTATTGTGTGACTGTTTCTGTTACAACAAATATGCTATAGGAATCTATATGTCCATTGCGAGTCTGGGGTTAATTGTGAAATATCAAGGCTAGACAATAGTAAAAATTGATTCATGTTTATACAGAGATTCTGAGACTAATTTTGTCATTTCATGATTACAAATCAAGTACAACTCTGTGCTCCAAACCGATTTCCACGAAGGGACCACAGGACAAGACAAGCAAGCAAACACAATAATTGACACAAGCAAATTATGAACTTTATGAAACAACAATTCACCATGATTTTACCTACATGTGCACTGAAAAGCATCATATAGTAGTAATCATAATCATCAATGTAAAATATATATTTGATTTAGGTCCGTAGTATTCTATGTACCATAATCCATCTATGATATTAATTGCATCATTTCAGATACGCGGACGTATCCCGACTTGGAAGGGATAGCCCACCGTGAAAAGTCTGAGAATGAAGACGTGGGTAATGTCAATGCAGGCTTTGAGTTGGAGCCTACGGATATTCCGAAAAAGAGCAGCTTAACTGAGCGAAAAGGACAACGACCAAGTAAGAAATATTCTCTTGTTCCTAGTTGCGCACCTGGTGGAATCCAGGATATTGAATATTGAAGCTAACCTAAGTGCAATTCAGGAGGAATTTCATATTACTCGTATTACGTAACTAGCATAGTTTGTTGGGGTTTCCATTCTCATTACAGCGATAAAACAGCACAGTAGTTTCATTTGCTGGTTGTATGTGATGTCTCAAATGTTGGACTCCGTTTCTACTTTTGAGTCAGACAATCTTCCGCTCATTTCGTTGTTTACATATACGCTTAAATACTGAAATCTTTCTAATTACACCGCTCCCAGTTTGCCTTTGGATTTTTACCTGATAAGTTGCTGCATACAATGCTCCATTCACTGTATTAATGTACTACTTCTTGATAACAAGACAATTATGATGCCGACTGCTGCGTATTCTCGTAATATGAACATGACATCATTATTATAGACATTGCTGACAGCTCTTACGAAATCAAGTACAATGTTGAATATTTTCACAATGCGGCTGCTCGTAACATGTAAAATTCATTTCGTTCATTTCAAATGTCGTTGCACAATTGATGTCAGGCATATTATTTCCGTGTCTCAGCCATAGCTCCGAAGTTGTTAGAATGTCATTTGGCATATTCCTTCTCTGTCTCTCCTGCTTTAGAAAACCTGGAGTTTTCTTTTCAACCAAAACAAATGTTGATCAATAAAATGTAAAAAACCTTTTTATCCCATCCACTTTTGTGTCGTATGAATATGAAGTATAGTAAGAACCTCTAAGACTGTCGACAATGTCTGATAGCTGATTTGCATTCGTTATTCGCGACGTTGATTTCGTAGCGTACCAAGTACTGGTAATGACCGGACTCTAATTATTAGAATAATAGAATTTGATATTTCTTTGAAAGGATGTATGCATATTTGCAAATCGTAAAAACTCAATTGTACTTACTATAAAAATTCCTCTGAAATACATATTTGGAGCTAGTATAATATTTAGATTTGCTTTGCTCAACAACACCGCGCCGTTGACATGTATGCATGTAAAACATAATATACCGAGTATCCATGAAAAACCGCTTGGTACTGCTTACCAATTTACGACTGACAGCTCTACGTATAGTAAAAAAAGTACAAAAATCTGCATACCCAATCGCATTATTATTGGTGACTGGTGACAAAGTGCATTGCATTACATGCAAGACCTTCCATTGACGTAGTTCGTGTGAGGGTGACGGTTTTTACTTTGTAAACCTCATCAGCACTTTTTATGTTCTATTGAATTACACCTCTGTTGAGAGTGCAAATTTACACTTGTCATGTCATTTTTTAAACATTCACATCCACATGCAATAATGTGGTGCGAAAATGGAAGTCGCAACACGCCTAACATAAAAACGTACTCGACTTGTTTCTTATTCGCGGAAAATGATGGTCCCAAAATGTATTAAAGAAAGCAAAGCAGATGGTGTGGAATGACGGTAGTGGCAAAATACAAAGTCCAATCGGACGTGCTTTCTTTCGGTTTTTAAAGGGGAATGATGATGACTATGACAAAATGTATATCCTGTGGAAGAAAATGCGTGGCGCATGCAAAATTGGCTTATAAAATGTACGCGTAAGCGTATTTGTTAAATAGGAAGAGCCCAACTTGTATGTTAAAAATTTGAGCATGTATGTATGACTTATAAGCAATGTGCAACTCTGGAGTTTAGGCAGTCTCCTTACAGAAAAGGTCTATATTTATTTTTTAGTATACACATAGTCCATGTTCCATGACATTTCCCATGAAACAGCGCCGTACCATGCCTTCGCCAATTCCAACACCACGCGCTGTTGTGAAAATCCCATGCTTCACTCTACAATTTCCTATTTTAACTTTTCGTTCTACACGGCAAGTAGAACAAATGTTGGGAAATGCTCGCTGGCCATATAGTTTGAGAAACTCTACAAAAAGGGGTTTCGATAAAATCCGGTAGGTAAAACGGGGTTGGGGATACATTACGAGGATGCACCCCGAATGAGCGACGCTCTCTTAAATATAGTATTACTTATTCTGTTGCCCCTTATATATTTTACAAAGCTTTCCAAGCCTCTTCAAGTATATCTTCAGCTGCAATAGGAGAAACCATGCAGTAGGAAAGGTCGTATCCATTCTATTCCTATTCTGGTCTGACTGAACAGGACAATGTTTTATAGGCATCTTCCCGGTTTGCAAAAAAAATATACAATACACTAGAATAAGCCTTTCCTTTGCGAATATAGCAGTGTGCAAATGGTATGTAGCTGCAATGTGTGGCCAGAAGTAGTGTGGTACTGTTTTACCGTTATATATATTTCATTATTCCATGGCATGCACTCAATATGTCTAGAAGGAAGAGCGGAGGTTGTTGTGCGATATGATAATGTCCCCGTACTACTGCTTCCTTACCTATAAGACTACTGACTGACTACCTATATACTACTCAAATATACTTACTAGTGCACGCTACTTTCCTCCAGTTCTCATCGTACTTGGTGTCAGTCGATAATTTGTCTGAGTCAAGCCAACACGGGTTCTCTCATTCACCCCCGTATTTCGGAATTGTATTTCTTAGCAGTTGTTCAAATAAGAGTCGAAAGATATTTTTGGTATATTGTGATTATTCTCACTTGTCAAATTATACAAAGTCTACATACCCAAGATTATATTATACTAATTGAACTGGCGGCAACAAGGCTAAAAGCTACCTCTAAAAATTTGACCAATTATTACACTATCCAGTAAAACAGGTCATTTTTACCGAAATCACATTACTTGTGTTGTGGCTTGGCTCGGTTTTTACAAAACTGTGGAAATCTGTAGAACACGTAGGTAGGGCGTGAATGAATGTAGGTAAATTGAAGTTTACTAGTGGCTGAAGTGAAAGCACGACTTTCATTTCAGTAGAGGCGGAGAGTATTCTGTTACAGTTGTTGTATTTTTCTCGTCTTCTGCATGTTTTGTCCCGGAAGTCAAACTTTATTTCTCCCTGAACAGTCCAAGTGTAATAGTTTGTTGGAAAGTAGTTCCATCATTTGTTTAACTTTTACGTGTGTAGTTTTTCATCACTCGTTCCGTGGTCAATATGCCGTTAATAATTCCTATATCTGAAAGTAGTAGTAGTAAACTTTTAAGTGATAAACATTTTTTATCTGCTGTCGAAAATACTAGCGAAGGTGAAGCCATTATTGTTCCTGGGCCGCACGCTAAAGTCACTGTCTCATCAGAGTTTTCTTCTCATCAACAAGACATTGGTGGTGTTTGGTTTGTGAGTCTTATCGACGAGCCTCCGTTCGGAGCACGAGAATTCCTTGGGAAATTCGAGCAAGTACGATGGTCCTGGCTACTCCATAATCCGGGAGATTGACTAGGCCCGGGTGGGAAAGGAGGTAGCAGCGTGAATCCAGCGTTTGCTCATCTCCTAAATTGCACATCCCAAGTTCAGGTTCACAAACCGCGTGGATCTCCCAACTTTGGTCCCAACTTTTGGAGACCATTACCCTGCAGATAGCATCCCAATATTTCTATACATGCCCAATTACACAACATAATCAATGAACGCTATTTAATGCATTTTAAAACTCTTCCATGTCACATTCTAGAACTATAGAGCAATTAATAATTGTTACATAAACTATTTTTGTAGAAGTCGCTTTCCCTACAAGTTTTCCTGGTGAAAGTGATCGTGAGTATGTTTTCAGCCAATTCTTTGCCTGAGTAATATACGAATGCATTTTTATGCCATGTGCCATCAAATTACCACTTTAAAAATGCACATGCACCTATAGAACGCTGAAAATTCATTGCAGTGATCGTAGTTTTTATGGACAACAGATACTGTGACAGATATCACAAATTCCTTTGAATATCAAACGATAAGCAGATTTTGTTTTTGACCGCATTTCCCAAGTTAATCTGTGTGTATGCAGTTATAAAATAGGAAGGACAGTCAGTCGTTGGGTGAAGTTTGTTCGTTTGCCTCGTTCTTGTTCTTATAATTAACGACAATTACAATATAGACCACAGCTCAGCAACAATCCTCTCTGACCAGAGAGAACTACAAGTAAAGAAATCGTCTCCAAAATTCCTTCCATTCAAGAAGAAAAGAAATTAGACATAGGAAGTTTGTCGAGGGGCTGTAGCCAACCCTCCCAAATTCCTTGTCTAAAGGGCTGCCTCACAGAGCCGCTTGGCTGCTGCTGACGATGGCGGGCCCTAGGTCTGGATCGACGGCAACCACTGTCTGGCATAAGGTCAGGCTATGGTTCTCCTTCTATCCGGACCTCTTTGGAAACTCCATCGGGACCACCGAACGCTTTGAAGATCAACAAGTTGAGCTTCTCAAAGGTAAACTATATGCGTTTGCAATTAGGTATTTCATTAGGGTACATGCATGAGTCACGCCGGAGGTTTTTGATGACTAAGTCACATTCTCAGCAGGAATTATGATGTCATTGTAATATGGGGATCAGCGATTAAATACATTTTATGTCTTTTACGTGGAAAATGATTATCAACAAAGAAAACCAATCATTGACACAAATCAAACCTATTGATCACACATCATCCGTGCACACAATTTATTCAGCAGATATCCCCGGTTTGTTTGGTGCGCTTGCACATACGGACTTGTGATATGAAATGATGAATGACGACCTTACGGGGATAAATGCGCACAATGAAATAAAATTGTGATGATAAGAGTTAGTAATACGGCTAACGTCATCATACGCTAAGATTGAAGTCGTTTTATTATGCTGTAAAATACTCCCATCTTATTGGTCACTGCTATAGGAAAAGTTTTGAAGACCATATACGATAACGTTTGACTTTGGCATAGAATGGACAGGAAAGAATGCTTGCATGTGGAGTGAGCTGACTTTCTCACAAATTCCATTTTTGTGAATCAGTTATAATCATCACAATGTGAATGTGAACACACTATATAGCTTTATCGATATGGCACGCTCTAATTTCACTCATAAAATTTAATGGCTTCTTCAGCTCAGTTTGTTTCTTTTCCACCTATCTGAGTGAAGTCATTTAATTGACTTAATATCGGCGGGGCGGCACCAAAATATTTTAAAGTTTTGAAACGTGAAAGTGTAAGTCACCCATTGCTCGAACACTCTACAACACTAGTAATAAGCCTGCCATGTAGCCATTATCACAACATAAGGAAATTGCATTTTTTGCAATTAACTGACTTCCCACTTCCATCCAGACATATGAGCTCGTCACTGGAGCCGTAATTTGATCCTTATGGCACACATGTATAGTAATCACCACGAGTGTAGTCTTGTGCATCCCCATATCTTACTGGTTCAGTCAAGTTCTCTGACGTGATTTGAGATAAAACATGCCATTTATCAATATTGTAATATAATGCACTTTAGAAAATTGCATATTGGATCATAAAATTAGTCCAGCTATTCGCCCGGGTTGTTCCTTTCTGACGCAGATATTAGTAAAGGATTATAAGCTTCCGAGTGTCAATGTCCTGCCATAATATCGAGTCATCAATATCTCTTTGGATGAAGAAGCGACATAATGTACAATGTTCAGTTTCATAGGTAGCCGCATTCCAT
>JAANSN010005406.1:0-12521 GCA_036850665.1 Dicranocentrus wangi | reverse complement strand
CATATCCGAGTACACACTCGCGAGAGGCCTTATGGGTGTTCAATTTGCAAAAAATTGGTGGCGTCGTCGGACGCTTTAGAGAATCACATGAAACGGGTGCACGGGAATAATCCAAGCGTCAAGTGTAAAGTTTGCGGCAAAAGGCTTGCCAACAAGTATTGTCTTGCCGAACACATGAACAAATGGCATACTGAAAGGAGCAAGGAATGTAACATTTGTAACAAGACATTTGAATCGTTCGAACGCATGAGGGCTCATTCCAAGACATTCCACCCACGGATAAAACGGCATACATGTAAAACTTGCCGCAAGGGATTTTCCACCCTGTGGGATTTAACGAGGCATGAGAGGATCCACACGGGAGAGAAACCATTTACTTGTGAAATCTGTAAACACGCTTTTACGACAAAAGCCAATATGTATTCACATATGAGGGCAAAACATACAAGCGACTCAGGCGAGTGACCAAGCAAATGCAACATGCAACTTTGCAAAAAAAATCTACTTTGACCTTTCAATCCACATTAAGCAAGCCCACACGCTAGCTGGGGAAGTGTGAAATGTGAAAGCGTGATTAGATGAAAGTATGCAGAGCTCCTTCCTTAGCCGTTTTGGTTTGATTTGTCAATTCTGGGTGTTGTTTTTCTTCTGTATTAAAACAAATTTAAATACCTCATTGTTGATTTGACTAGGCACGTGAAATGTTAAGCCAAAATTTGATGACAATCGGTACCTAAAATGCATGTCACATGAGAATTAAAACCACCTAGTTGGAACTACTCGCTTGACTTACTATACTTGAAATACAATACAATATTATAATATGTTGTCTGTTGAATATAGGTCATTACTGACGTTGTTACTAATAATATGCTAATTTATGGTAGTTTTAATAATCGTAAAAACATTGTAGAACATGAACAGGTATGTAATCTCCNCTGACGTTGTTACTAATATGCTACTTTATGGTAGTTTTAATAATCATTGTACATACATTGTAGAACATGAACAGGTATGTAATCCTATATTGTGTACCATGTGAATGTCTGCATGTTTTAATTACCTTATTGTAACTAACAAATATGACCATTATGTGTTTTGTTATGTGGTGATGATGTCATGTAAGTTTTAACAAGAATTTCCACTAGTCGCAACAATTGTACCCAGCTGTGTTCGTACTGTTTCAATTACCTGAGCAGCCGTTTTGAGTTACAAATTATGAAGTGTTTGCAAAATTTATTGTGATGGTTTTTGCTCCTTTTTTCGATATATTATTATACTATTATATAAGTATGCAGAGATTGAGCAATTGAAATATTATTTCTATTCCAATTGGTAATTGCTAGTTCTTATTCAAAATAAGTTGTTACTTTAAATTGTAGTTACAGGCAATTTTATTCGGAATTATTAAGTATTAATTATAATAACGTTATAAATTTTATTACTTATTTAGCCATCCAAGCTAGCACCAATTTACGACAAAGATGCCCACTATTTAATATTGGCACAATTTTTGTACTAGCCTGCTTTACAATCTTTGGAATAAAGGAAAATAAAATAATGCAAATACAGCAGGAAAATATTATGGGAATCACTGTTGTTTCTTACAAAATGCGACTCTCCCAACTTCACACCCAAGTATGCACCCAGCGCATCCGTCTCGCCATAACCTGTCGAAAGGCCCGCAACACAAATATTGACAAGAATATTCTCCGCTACAGTCGACCGGGACTCCAGAAGTCATGGGTGGCACAGTAGCTGAAAAGGATACAAAATAAGTAAAAATACGGGTTAGATTATTAGTAATTTAAAATCTTTCGGAAATTTAAAAATGGTGAAACCCAACAGCGACCAGCCGACAATCAATTATATAGACACACTTGATTTGACGAAGAATTTTTGAGATATCTTACACAAAACCAATAAAACAAGCATAACGCCGGCTGCTGTTGTTACTGCCTTTCTGGAAACCATTTTGCAGGAGCGGAGGAAGCAAGGAACTCCTAAACTTTTAGCTGTCACAAATTGAAATAGAATTTTAATTTAAAACAAGAATTAATATGGGATAATAGTAGTACTCCTTCTTCCGAGTCTCCTTCCTCCTGACAATATTTTATTTGAGCAAGATGACTCACTCTCATGCCGTATTTATACTACCCGTCTGCATGCTTGTAGCTGTTTTCTCTCTGTAAATAAGTAAATACTTTGGTGTTGTATGATTTCTTGGAATTGAGAGAATACGCGGGTGGTTTATTTTCTTGGAAAATCCTCCGTCGGAAAATGCAAAAGGTTTAGAAAGTAGGTTATGATCATGATTTAAATCTATTAAGCTAAGCCAAGCGAAATCAACAAAAAATGCACTACTTGTATCATCATGATGAAGAATTAGAGTCTCGTGCGTTTGAATGACTGATGCTATATTTAGATCGTGTGGCACGGTTCAATGACATGTTTAAGGCAATCACTTCAGATTTTTTCCCTTAGGGAAGACAAACAGATGTGCATAATATTGTGGCTTTTGCATCTTACTAGGAAGAGCACTACTACAACAGCAGGTTGTCCTTGTGAGTAAGCATGACTTTTCTTCGCCTACCTTCAACTGAAGAACAGTTATTTGCCCATAAGTCGTGTTGTTGGTGGCTGCAGCTCTGCTCTTCCGAATTCCCCTTCTTTGAGAACAAAGGAATCCATCCCATACTTTTGAGTTGCTCTAATGTTCCTCTCCCCAGTGAGATGCAGAAAAAGCTACTACCATGCACATTTCTTTCTTCCCTAAGGGAAAATACCTGCAGTGATTGTTATGCTCAAATCATTGAAACATATATGCCACACACTAAATATTATATGCCTACTCCATCATGCTACAATAAGTTGCACATTTTTTTGTTGGTGATGTTAGGCATAATACATATATTGTTTGATTTCTTAACCTACTTTCTGAACCTCTTTGATTTTCCAAATAATTTGTTCCAAGAAACCGTCCGTATTTTTTCATTTCTAAGAAATCATATAGGCTAAACCCCCCCCCAGCAGCCAAGAAAGTTCTGTATACGTGCTTATAGGAAGTAAATCGTTACATAAATATAAGTCCGCACATAAATATTAAATGAACAAATTATTTGCAAAAAAAAATCGATGTTACAGTATGGGTGTCTTGTTTCAATAACATGTAAATAAATTATTGTCGCACACATCATTGTTAACTCACTCCCGAAATAATTTATTTTTGGTAGATATAATCATGTGTTTCTCCATGGCGGCTTGCAGCTTTTTTTTACCAAACCAAGTAAAGTTGTATTTTAATGTAACACTTGCTCGCAGTATTTACAAACCCACATTGTCCGAGTTGTTTCAAATTTTCACGTCACGAAGAGAAGATGAGCATAATGTGCATAGGATCCGGCAAGACCTAAATCTACTGACTTACTGATTTTATGAGCTGCTGACTGACTGGGCGCTGCAAGATTGACCTTCACATACATACATCCAGGTGAATAACAGGTCAGTTTTCTTTTGGTACCAGATCTGGGTAAATGTTTGCATGCCATCCTCGAGTCGACTAGACATTAACCTCTCTGGGTAAATGTTTGCATGCCATCCTCGAGTCGACTAGACATAAACCTCAGCAGAAAAGCAAAACTGCTTGCTTCTTCACGAAGGACTGGTCCAGTCTGAAACCGGTTATCCAACAACAATAAAAGTGAAAATGGGTATTTGTGGGTTTATATACATATATGCAAGTAGGATAGCGAGTGAAACACGATTCTCCACGCTCAATCAACTCACAATGCACAAGCAAGCAACACAAATTGTCTTTATGCATAACAAGCACATTCGCTTTTAATGGTTTCATTCAACTGTCGACAATTTTCGGAAAATGCGGTAGCAAATAATGATACATGCTGCTAGTACAATCCGGAACATACTACTTTTTGAAATCTCCTCATGAGTGTTTCACATAATATTCTTTTGATCATTTAAATCGCATTTTCAGTTACAAATAAATGTATGTTTAGAATCAACAGTTTCTTTGTTTAAATCCCAGTTTTACTCCGAAATTTTAGTTTGACATCAGCTTGAGGTTTCCTGACTGGGGTTTACATTTGGAGAGCATGAGATTTAAAAAGTACGATTGCAAAATACGATGCAAAGTTTAAAATTATCTTGTCGAAGCCAACATTTTTGTTATAAAGCATAAATGAGAGTAACAACAGTCACTTCAATTCCAAAATTAATAATGCATTGCAAAAATGAAGAATGGAACACAACTCGGGGCTCATGATTATTTATTGTTTCCCTATAACATAGAAAGAAAGTACGAATACACGTGGACTGTGTCTCTCCATACTTTTGGTGTTGGCACCCACTGCCGTGTATCACGGTACCAGTTCAGTTAATGCATTCAACTTCAAATTGAGAGAAGCAGATTATGCATTTACAGACTGACAAGTTACAAAACCAATTCACCATTCCATCCAACCTAAACATATGAAATACATTTTATTTCATTCAGCTTGACTACAGGGACAGACTAGTAGACAGAGAGAAAAAAAACTTGTTTCTAACTACTCAATGTGATTGCACATGTATAACCCTTGTTCTTGTGATTTCTTCTGCGGAGCGGAGCCAGTGTTACACACAATGCATTATTGGCATGATAAACTGATACTTTAAAGTATTGATCCAGTGGATTATATTAACAAAATATAACGTTAAGCTCGCTCCATCCGAGCTCCAAGCTCGATCCACATCGCTCATATTAATGAATTATTGGATTCCATGTTTTTAATACTACTACATACATTTCATATTTTTCGCTTTCTGTTTAGATACATTTTAGATTCTTACGCTAAACAAAGGCTGTATACAAAACAATAACACATGACCAAAATAAATGGCTATTACAGAGTATTTGTATTCAATATGGGTCATTGGACAGTCCGGATTCGTTCAGAAAAATTTAATAATAATAAATATATACTATATACTATGTATAATCAAAAATTTTGTCCCTAGTGCTAGTTACATAATCCTTGAATTATCTGCTTGGATTGGACCTCGTCTGTCGAGTGTGTGACGCGTGACCTTACCGATCAGGCTTGCGAATAATGTGGTTTCTCGCCTTTTGTTTTCCCTGCTGTAACTTCGTCGGACAGTGGAGCACCCGCTGTTTCCTTCATCATGAAGACCACAAGGGAACCCAAAACGGATATTACCGCAAATATAAAGAATGGCAAGGAAGGTGACTCTGTAAAGTGATTGTGATACATAATATCTCAGAAATATGCATTATTTGCTAGTTGAGGAAGATGGAACAGGGAATGGATGAAATGTCTTACTGGCTCCGAGAAAAGCAACTTGAGGTGTCAATAGTCCAGCTATGTTGGCACCAAGTGAGCCAACCCCGAGACCCATTGTTCTGTAAAAAATATAGTTACTACATCACATCACTGTTAAAATAACATTGTTGTTGTTTAAAAACATAAAATAGAAACTGCGCGTACCTCACGGAGGTGGGGAATGATTCACCGGATAATAACCTGGCGGACCCCCGAGCACAAGCCATTCCCAGAAGACCAATAAAACATGTTATAATAATCAACACCGGAGTAACTTCAATTGTCAAGAAGCACACTGCTAGAGCGACAAGAAATGTTGCGCTAAGTGTCATTCCAAATAACACAGCTTTCCGTCTACCAAGCCTGTAATAATAATAACAATCAAGCATGTAATTGAATATCCTTCTGTGAGCTAGTTTATAATTATATTTATGCTTTCATTCGGATTTTTTTTACTTATGATAATATGATTTGTAGTTGTATTACTGTAAGGTTTACCTGTCGCTCGCAGGCATAGATGCTCGTTGTCCGATTGCATTAGCAAGACCAATGAGACCCACATTGATGTACTGATCTCCCGGAACGTTACGGATATTATAGCTAATCCCATAGTAAGAGACATTCCACGCAAACCAAATGGCAAAAAGGTACAGGGATGTGGCAAGGAGCGTTCTGTTTCGAACAAACTCTAGGTAAGTCACTCTTTCGGCCTTTTGTGATTCAGATTCCAGCTCTTCTTTTTTCCGCAATGCATCTAAAACTTCCATCGACACGGGCTCTCGCCGATTAACTTTGGCCATCCATCCCAGAACTGCGTGTGCTTCCTTCAGTTTCTTATTTCTGAGTAGCCATCGTGGACTCTCGGGAAGAAATCTGTTGATAATTTTAATTTGCATTAGATAGGAACACGAAATCCTTTTGATTGCTTCCCAATATTTTTTCAAACCACTGTACTGTTACAGGTAGGACTCTTACACATAAATCGGGACAACTAGAACATAAGGCGCAAGTGTGGCTAAATATAACAATCTCCAGGGTCGGACAAAATAGGCGAGAAGACTCAAGAGCATGACACCTTCCCCCATTGGTCCGATACAGTTTGCAAATGAGCGCCATTTGGGGGTCATAAACTCTATTACTGTCATGCTGGAAATATTTATGATGCCTATGAAACAGAAATACATATTCCATAATCAATGCTGTGTAGTATTGTTGAGATTTAAAATGAAATAAAATAATTATTTTAAAATGATTTTCACACCAACAAAACCAATGCCTGCTGCAAACCGCGCAGCAGCATAAAAATATAAATTCGGACTTAAAGCTGACAATAATGTTGAAATAAAGCAGACGACTAGAGTTGAAATGTAGGCTGTTCGTCGACCATACCTACCATTAAACAAAAGACAATGCATCATAATACGTATTACCCTCATTGTCACTCCAATTTTAAAAAAATGTTCTTACCAATCTGCTAATTGGCATGTACCCAGGTTCCCAATCATCATGCCAGCCATCATGCAGCTAGTAAAAAAACCCGGAACCCATGATTTGTCACAGGTTAGATCCCACTGGTGTAAAAAAAGTGAGGATTTCCATTTCAAGTACTGCACTGTATATTTATTTTTGCTACTAGGATGCATGAAGTTGATTTTTTTCAAAACTTTGTCAAATCATACCTCTTCAATGATAGACTCATATTTTGACAAATATTCCAACAGACCACCACCACCACCACCCATATTATTGTAATTAGATACGACCGCACTTGTCGCGTTGGATTGTGCAAACGAGTCCGTCACGCTGAACATGACCTCATGTGCGGAAGCAAAGGTTGTGAAATTATTATCAATATTATAACTTATCCTACTAGTAAAATCGCTAGTGTTATTACGGTCATTATACTCTGTACAGTTACGTGTACCCGATCCCGTCATTCCTATAAAATTCATACACACGTATTGCATAATAAATTTTGTTAAATTGCTATATTTTAAAACTGTGTATGAGACATGGTAAAATTTTATATATTACTAGATTCAAAAATTGGTATAAACACAATAAATGCTGCAGCAATCTCAAAGACCAAGTAGGAGACCATTGCGAGAACTTGGAAGGGGCCAAAGCAACCTGTCAATCATATAAACATTTGTTATTATTACTACTACTAATTCAGGCATCCAGGTTTTTTTTGTATTTCGAAAAAAAGATATCCTTTAAGCGTACTGTGTAACTTACCAAGTCTTTCAAGAATTTCTTCAAAAGTTGCAGGAGTTGGAGTGGAAGGAAGCATGTTTTCAGAACAAGATTCATTTGATGATAATTTGACACTAGCGTTGTCGAATTTCTTAGGGCCTTCACTATCGCTATTTTCAATGTTGCTGTTCATGTTTGAAGTTGAGTTTTCCTGAGGCTCATCCAACTCAAGCTCGGATGTCGAAGTAAAATATTCGTTCTTATATGGCAGCCTTGGCGTTGTCTGTATCTCGGATATATTCTCCCGATCCGGCACTGTTTCTTAAATATAGTAGAAATAGTAGCAAGACTAAAGCTGAGTTGATTTTTTAAGTCTCTCACAGTCTATTACTACACACGTCCTTTTTGAAAAGGGTCTATTTTATGTGTGCCACTGTTGTAGTCGGTGTTGTGGAGATTATTGAAGTCGACATTTATAAGCTCGCTGCGAAGCAAAGACGAGCTTATGATTATGATCTTGCTACGTCTGTCCGTCCGTCTGTCACTGACGCTTGTTTTTTTAAGAACACTTTAAATATTTTGATTTCGTACATTTGGATTGGTTGGGGTGTCTTTAGACCTATCGCGTTCACCCTTGATCCGTAATAATTTCAAATTTGGTTTCCCTTGTGTACTGCTGAGCGCACCTGGACCACATATACTGACTGACTGTTTGGGGATCTTACACCGGTTGACTGGGGGTGTTCTAAAGGTTGATTGGGATTGTTCCACAGCTTCCTTGAGTGTGCTCGTCGGGTTGACAGGGGATGTTCTACAGGTTTACAGGGGGTGCTCCACATCTTGACTAGATATGTTTTAAAGGTGGATAGGGGGCACTTTGAGGGTGTTCTACCATGAACTTATGGGTAGTTCCACTATGCACTTTAGTTGTTATTTGGGTTTGTAGTTTCTATGAGGTTACTATGGAGGTTAGTGGCTGCTATGCTTTGTTTTTTGCTATGTGGTTTTTGTTTTTTGGTTGCTATTGGGGTTTAGTAGGTATTATTGTGAAGTGTGGAGCACATTTTCGGTGTGTGATGCATGTGGAGGCGACGAAAATAAAAAAATTGATGGGTGGGGGGGGGGTAAACGGCGAGTTGTGCCGAAGGCCAAATTCGCTGTGAAGCGGCAACAAAATGAATTTGCATTTATGGACCAAGGTGTCCACTTGTATTGAGGATCAACAAATTTGTTGTCATCTGTAATAGTTTTGTTGTCTTCATGCAATACTGGTGACCGTTTAAGGTGTAATGCTTATTTGTGTTGTTTTTATCGACATCTCGAAATCAATTACGAATTCAACACATAGGAAGAGATTCATTTATGCTTAAAAACGCCCAAGGAATATAAATCTAATATAATGACCTACCCCCACCGGGCACCCTGTATGTGTATTTGTCACCTATACTTTGCTTTCAGACTTTTGTATATTCCTTTTCCCTACTTTGCACATTACTTGCGTTTAGTATGTCTGTGTGTATGTGTACTTTATGTGTACTTTCTGAATGCAGTGAGCCATCTTATATAGTACTTGCTGTACTTTATTCACTCTCGCTGTAAACATTCTCCATTACCAGGTAAAATTATTTACCTACCAAGTCCTTTTCATGTGTCTTTGTCTAGGCTGACTTGTTTCTTAATATGCACGGAGTTATTAATTAAATGCAAGTCTACATTTTCGTCGAATGAACCACATTTACTGTGCAAAGTTGTGCTTTCCCAGTAAAGCAAGCTGCTCATCCGCACTTATTTATTCTACGAAGAAATCCCATGCACAATTCATTTCTAAGCAACCTGAATGGGGATAATGCACTCGGAAAACAACATTTAACTACTTATATGAGTTTCAGTTGCTTAGCAAAAATATCCGTTGCTAAAGTTGAGAGCGACGATATTGTTTACTCTTAGAAAGATCATAATTTTAGTAACTACCACGAAAAAAGTTTAACTCTAATTACGTCGTAAATATAATATAATGTAATGTATTGTATATGGATAATAAAAAAAGAAATAGCAGCAGAAGCATAACATAACACATACTTGATGAAACGATGTTTATTTGAGCCACTGCAGAAAAATCCAGTTGGCCGGAGTTTAGCTAAAGGGAAACATAATTTGAAGAATGTGCAAGCCAGTAGTGCAAACTTGCAAACCCACTGACTTGCTGACTGCGTGAGTTAATGACCGACTGGATGCTTCAAACGTGGCATCTCATTCAGCCAGTTGAATAAACAGTCAGGGTTTTGTTGTTGCCTGCAAATTGTAAATGTTTGCGTGTCTCCCGTGCGCGTGTGTGGGTAACATGGTGTAAATCTGAGCAGAAAAAATACTTGTTTCACTCAAGATTTTGCTCAAGCCAAAAACCTGTTGTGCAACAATAAAAGTGAAGGTGAATGTTCTCTGGCGCTATGCAAAATTGGATGATGAATTTTAAACACAATCCTTCACACAAGCACACACTGTTCACAATACATGATGAGTAGCCTACACAACTTGCTATTGTGGACAAGCATTCGCGCATTGCTATTTCGAGAAGGGAAGCGACGGGAGTATGAGCACCCACACTGCCGACAAGCCCCAAGGTTTCTTCTCTAGGTTTCGTGGGCATCAATTTACAGGGTATCCTTCGACAAAAAAAGTTTGGTTTTGTTCCAGGATAAAACAAAAACAAAACCTCTCACGAAAGCAAAAAAAAGTCAATCTTAGCATTCCATATTTTATTGTTCTGGTATGTCCTTCTTTTCAACAGTAGTAAGTGGAAGCCACGAGATGCACATTTCCTCCTTTGTTCATATGCATCATACATCTCTCTAAAATTACTCACATCCACCATCTCCCTGCTTATGCCACACATTCCTTACCAGATAGATATAGATATATCGTAGGCATTCTTTCTTAAAATGTATATATTCCTTCCTGCTACGCATGTATGTAATATGTATGTATGGTGAAAAGGGAATGGACCTACCACAATTCCCCTCCCAGACCCGTTTTGACTTTGGCATCAACTGCATGTATTTTTTTCTCTCGCGTTTCCTTCTAGGCTTACTTTGCATTAATGCACATTGCAACTGCATTATGCATATATCCCTTCCAGGAATCCACTTCCTCAGTTCCTATGCATCCTAGTAGTGAAGTGATGTAATGCTCGAAACATTATTGTCAGAATGACAGTACAGAGATGAAACAAGTGGCGTAGTGTAGTATAGTAATAGGGAAAACTAGCATTGCATGTTGACCTTGAGTCCTCCTTCTCGGGATGCAACAACGGACGGACAAACCACATTCCTTTGGTAGTGCCTAAGGCACAAAAAGGACCAAAGAAAGGGGTAGTGCCCTTTACAGAGATATATGAACCAAACAAGAAATCCGAGTTTCTCTCTATCCGTAACCCTACCTGTGTTAGTTTAGGGCTGTATTATTATTGTCCTGCAAGATGCACCTACACAATATAATGTTGAAATATGCCTGAACCACTAAACCCTTTTTCTCCAGCAGCCTTGGCCTTGTCCTACACAATAAATGTAATACTTTTTTATTTATTGGATTTTTAGATGTAACAATAAGACGTGGATTCCGATTCTTGTCTTGACTCCATTAAAATATTTCCAAAAAAATGCTTGTCTAGAAGAAAAGAAATTTGCACAAGGGAAACATTTAGAATTTTGATTAAAATGAACTAAAGGATAAATTTTGTGGGGAATATTTCCACCACACAAGAGTGTGGACAGTGACTGTGCAGAATAGTATTATTTTTTATTAGAATTTTGAAATTCTTTCAATCATCGACCTTTGCTTGAGTATCTACTACTTGGCTTTCAAAAGTGTTAAAACTGAATAATCAGTATCAGTTTCTCGAGAAGTTCTCTCAATTTTGACATTATTTTCCTCCTTGCAAAATAGTTTCGAGCCCCAAAGACTTGTGATTCTATGAAGAGATATAGTTGGAAATGGGTGTCTTCTGGAAAATATTACTTGTCTTATTTACGGTGACGGTGACATGCAGGCAGGCGTGTGCCAGATGAGAGGATTTTGTCATAGTATTAATAGCACATAGTATTCTCGCATATTTTTTTAATTAAAGGGAAATCATTTTGTAAAATTGTGTTTTAAATTTTGGAATATTTGCAGGGAAATCAGAGCACATGGAAGTGTTTCCCCCAATTTGCAAGCTGCGTACTCCTTTTTAGAAGACATTTCTCCAAAGTACAACGACACTCGTGATGCCCGGTATCATTCCTCCCTTTCTTCAAACCACTCGCCCACGCGTACGCCCACCAACATTTGCAAAGACGGCAATATCGTGCCCGGACTGCCACTACTCACCCGTGGCATAAATCCCACTCACTTCCCATTGATCAACCCGCCGCCCTCCTCCCCTTCTGGCAGTGAACCCAGTGGCACAAGTCTACAGTTGAGAATGCAATGGGTGATGATGAGAGTTTTACGAATTTACGAGCGAATTTACAAGCCAGTCTTCACATTTACGTGTGACATAACGGACAAAAATTATTTCAACTCCAAAGTTGTTCCTAACGAGGTATCAAGCATAGAAGAGATTAGCTGGACCAAGGAGGAGTTTATGACACTAAATGAGGTATAATATCAAGCTTCACAATAATTTGGGTTTGTTTTTATCAAGCAATCCAGCATGAAATTGGACAGTTTGGACACCCGATAATATTGTTTGTACTTTATTTTCCAGGACAACATTTCTCTAATAAAACCAGAGGACAAGTTGCACATGCCGAGTGATTTATTGAAACTGAGTGAAAACACATCGACTGAGGTAATTACTCTTATTCCTAAAATACAATCAATCATTACGAGATTGCGAGTAAGCTATAATTTATGGGTTCCTATTCTAGTCCTGTTATTGTTATTATTAGTGTTTCGAACGTAGCTGTGTAAAATATTCATTTTTTTGTAGTTTCTTGGTTCATTTCA
>JAANSN010005405.1:0-12530 GCA_036850665.1 Dicranocentrus wangi | reverse complement strand
ATATCAACACCGTCATCATCATCATCATCCTATTGTGCAAATTGTATACAAAGCTAGTTTAAATCGTATTTATAAAACTCGTACAACGAAACAAAACAAAATGAAAACAAAATACGTACACATTTCATCACATATAATGTGTGCTCATCCTAAAAGTATACGAAAGTACAAAAAACAACAACAACAAAATATCCCCCGTTTCTAAAATTCCGTGTGCATCATGGCTCAGCTTTCCCAGACTATGTAAATTACAGAGCAGTCAAAACAACCACTAACAAAAAAACATATATTCGCAAAAGTTCCTAAAGAATCCCGATGCTCTCATATCCTCGCCTTTCTACGACTTTTAACAGAGGATATAACCGCAGGAGGCTGGGCTGCTATAAACGAGGTGGATGGTGAGGACGCTGATGAAGCCTGCTGCTGCTGCTGCTCTGGAGGCACGTATATCTCGGGACAATGGGCTCCCCTCAGGTGACCCTTGACAGGAGGGTCGAGACAAGCAGCGTACGCAATGACATGAGGAATGATAGACTGATGGTTGACGCCAGTAAGAAGATGAGAAAACGGCCCTCTCGAGTAGATGGGAACATCATCTCCACCATGTGTTTCAGATAGCAATGGGAGTCCCGTCATTTGCGTGTAATCCGGATGGTCTGCAAAAGCACACGGAGAAAGAGAAAAAAACGGAGGTGAAAAAAATCGAGTATAAGATATAACGCGGAGGACAGGACAGAGGATCCCATGTCAGTTGCTCGCTGTGGATTATTTATTTCCAGCAATAGAGGCAAATGGAAATGTCCACATTTTTTACGTAATTAAATAAACTACCGTTCCAGCAAGTGATTCTATATTGCATTGCATTCTTTTTGCCTGGTTATGTGAAAGTGTGCTCAGCACAGTTACTTCAGCCAGCCGTTTCCTAGCTAAAGTTCTCCGCTTTCAATACAATACTACTACTACTACTACTGGATCAAGTGGAGAGTTTTTTACTCGGCCCAACGTAACCGTGTGTTGCGTATCATCATGGGGCGGCTGGAGGAAGCTTTTCTCTAGTACACACACTCTCTCAGTGAGTGTTTTCTACTCTCTCGAGAGATACTTTCAAGTGTCTTTCATTCTGCACTACCGCTTTTTCAATGCTCTCACATTCCCATCCCGCCCGACCCGCGACCGAGGATTTTTTGTGGAAAAAGGGAAACGGGGAAAAGGAGGAGGAGGAGGAGGAGGTGTGTGGAAGAAGGGATGTAGATGATACACCACCGAGACGAACTAATAACAACACGGGACGTAGTCAACTTTGATGATGATCATAATATTCTTTCAGAGTGGTTTATCTCCCTCTCCCCAGATATCCGAAATCCATGAGAAAAATGTAAAAAGAAAAAACTTGGAAGTAGTAGTAGCCAGTAGCCGCATGTATCATAATATACATCTTTGTGTGTGTGCCATGTATAATGTTGTGTCATTTTGGTTTGTATTGCATCTCGAACTAGTAATAATAGTAACCACATGGAGCGGCGGCGAGCGAGCAGCCAACAAAACCTTCCGTTACGCTCCCAGCACACACACAAACTTGTTCCGATCATGAGAAACACGTGAGGCAGGGCAAACGAAACCTGGAAGAAGAAAAACAAAATGATGATAATGGGGGAAACTCACCTAAGTGGTCATCGGTAAGGTCGTAACGTTCTCCATTCTCCACTGGATGTTTGTAGCCGGGCCCATTAGCGTAACTGAGGGTTGTATACGGGAGGTCATCTACGTCGGAAATGCCTGCAAAACCCAAAATGGGATTGCCTCTTTGTGGATACCCACTTATTGTCATTACCTACACAAACATAAAAGGAAAAACGGGGTTGGTCATTCAAAGAGAGAAAAAGGGAAAGTTATTATTTCATTCCGGGAAATAATTAGATGGAAGGTTGAATGGGTACAGAGTGGCGTGGCGAGCGAGTATGTAGTGGTGTGCTTGTGCTGGTTGCACTATACTCTACTCTACATTCACATGAGCTGAGAGCTTATACACATGTTTCACATTATGCAATCGTTCGTTCGTTCGTGCATGCATGCAAAACTCATTTCATTTGTTTGGGATTGGGTCGGATGATTGTGTGCTCAATGGACGGAGGAGGTAATTCTCACACCGACCAAACCAAGGTCGTTGTTGTTAGATTAGATTATAGGATAATATAATGCAGGGTAATGATGAGAAAAGGGTTTACGTGGGAATGGTCTGCTGTGACTACAATCAGAGTGTCCTGTTCCGAGGTGTTGTCCATCGCGGTGGCCACTGCCGCGTCCATTGATATCGTTTCCACGAGAGCCTTTTGTGCTTTTGTGGAGTGATGAGCATGGTCAATTCTGGACGACGTTATACAAAAAAATAATTCCACGCTTAGTTTTCAGTTCAAATAGATTAGAAGATTGGATTAA
The DNA here is from genome assembly GCA_036850665.1 of Dicranocentrus wangi. Taxonomy (NCBI): domain Eukaryota; kingdom Metazoa; phylum Arthropoda; class Collembola; order Entomobryomorpha; family Entomobryidae; genus Dicranocentrus; species Dicranocentrus wangi. Next base: position 10,094 of record JAANSN010005405.1, on the reverse strand, counting down.
ATTACGTATCAGAAAATACTCAGAATTGTAAAGGGAGTTTATAATATTACCTTCCGCCTGTGGTTGTATCGTTCATGAAAAATCACAATTTACGATCGCAAATTAAAATGATGATGATCATGTTCCTCCACAAATAAAAAATTTATAAAAAATGTTTAGTTATATAGCCTGCTTCATTAACATAAAATTATCTCTGCATCCCGTGGGAAGGTTTTAGCTGAATGAGTATATAGTGTCTCGGAAAAAGGGAAAGCGAACACATCTTCCTGCTTTCACTTTTCAAACCGTTTGCGTAATATCAGACATTGATTGTTATTATGATCTAACACTAACAATACATATATCCCACTTTATCGACTCTCTTCTTCTTCAGTTCTCAGTCACATCGTTAAAGTATCTTTATGGCTGGGGTGACTGAGAGAGTTCAAAGTTGGAATTGATACCACCAAGTCATTCTCCTCATCTCTCCTCTCCCCTCTCGCTCGTCAAGTTTATATCCACACACACACACTTTTGTGCAACATAATAATACTATAATGTACATTGTACTTTTAACGATAAAATGATACGGATGACGACATTGGTGTGGTGAGAAAATGAAGCATGCTTTAACTAAACACGTGGGTATACATACCTTCGATGAACAAGAAAAAGCCATTAGGATTCCTACTCAAGACATCAATGGCAACTTTTGTCATTTCTGGCAAGCTCGGATCTGCATTAGCATCCGCGTCTGTGACGTAGTCCATGTGGTCGTAGCTAAACAGTCCTGTGCATACATTAGAGAAAATGAATGAATCATCATCATCATGTCTACACATTTCTCATCATCTCCGCCATAAATGTCTATACACAGTGGAGTAAACCAATAATAAAAAGGAATCAATATATTATCTCTGAATAACTGCACTCGAGGTACTTTAAAAAGAGCTATATATAGCCGAGCAGTGTATCACATGGTATTTAATAACAGGACATCAAAATGCTTCTTAATATTCAGGAAATAAGACGCGAACGCCAAGGGAAAGAGAAAATTCTACAAACTTTCCAGTCCTCTGTTCATATAATGTCCCATGAACACTGCAACTACGTATACCTACTTCACGTCATGGTACATTTCCATTACCTAAATTGGGAAGCCTCTTCTTTTGAAAAGCATCAATCCTTATTATTCTCAAACTCTATTCTTTTCGGGATCACAATACATATTGGACCATTTTCGGACTGAAAATGTATCATTAATGGGTTTGCACTTTGCGCTATACAGCGTTAGAGCTGCATTGTAACTCGTGTTTTGTCACGTGCACATGTGCATTATATAATATATGTATATGTATTATCATTATTATGGGATGTGTATAGAAAGTGGCATTTTTTACAGCAGGGACTAGGGAGTTATAGGGTGGGATGCAAAACGCACCCGAAATGATACATCATCACTTGTACGCATCTCACGCTGGATTATAATAAACTCAATAACAAGTGACAAGACATGTAGAGCATGTCTCATTTCTTGTTTGAACGCTTTACGCTTTCCCATTATCGACATAGGCAAGTCACTCACTCACCAAGTAAATAATCTGTCTCGCTCGCATTGACATTGAAGAGTTGCTGCTTATTCCAGACATATTTCGCAGTTTTCTGATTCTTTTTCGTTTTCAGCCAACTTTGAATGAGATTTTTGCCATCCATCCTCCGCCCTGGCTGGTTTGACTCAACATCCCGAACTGTGGTAGGCATCAACTCCCGACGACCTCCACCCAGGATAACCTATATATATATATATATATACCATATAAGGATAAGGAGATGCGGGTTTTGAAGAATTGTATCAGTAAACAAAAACTGAAGTTGAGTGAGTAAAGCGATGAGATGCAAAGGGAGCAATTTTTTGTGCAGAAACGGAAAATGCAAATGTGTGCTGTGTTCATATCCGTCTTCCTGACTTTTTGAGCCATGTCGAGTGTATTTGCATGCATCATGGACCACTCTCTCATATTACGTCTCTTTTGTAAGATGGATACGTATATATAATACGTGTTTTTTTCAGGGAAAGCATGATGTGCAATATTGATACACAACAAAAATTCACCAAAAAATATCAGTGTGAAGGAAAGCATAAAAGCAGAGAGGGGAGAAAGGAGGGAGGAGGAGAAAATGCTTGTAAAGTTTATTATAAAACGTGACGTTTCTCCCCTTACATTCATACGCTTTCCAACATCTCCAAGAACAAGCTGCTCCGCAATGTCATCACAACGGTCAGGATTTTCTCCGGCATCTCTTATCATCCTATCATTTTCCCAGTCTCTAGGGAAGTCAGATAACGAAGAAAAGAGGAGCTCATACAGATACATTTTTCTTGTGCATTTTTTCTTGAATAGACCATCTCACAATTTCACAAACAGCATAATATGGATTTTTACGTAAGAATTAGGTATATTTTGAGTCTGACACGACGACACATCAAAACGTGAAGTTCTACTCTTACTCTCTTATTTTTTTGTATTTTGTACTCATGTTACATGTCTATAAGAGTTGTCCTAAATGCAAAACTGTAAAGGCATTACCTGTCAGCAATGCTCGCGTAAGCTCCTGCAGGGCTAGCGTGAGTGACGCGAGTTGTTGTAATTATCCCAGTTGACATTCCTCTTGCCTGTTTTTAAATATTTCATGAGTTACTCATACACGAATATGGGATAGGATAGGATAGCCCTTTATCAATCTCGCTATTGACATCCCAATTATAACGTTGTCACGATCATTATTATTTTTTAAAATTAAACATGCTGAAGTGAAAGCCAAATTTTTCGAATCCATACCTGCGCCCACGCTAGCACGCTTGTTGCATGGTTAGTTCGATTCATCTGGCTCCGACAGTCTCGGAATGATACTTTGGACGTCACTCCAACAGTTGCAATGTTTCCTGTCCATTCAAAAGAATTTTTTCGTAACTCATGCCATTTAAATTATAGATGCGCATATCAAATTCAAGTGATAGGTTATACGTCATCTATGGTACTTCCAGTGATAGGAGTTTTGCTTTTTTCCAATCTCATTTTTTTCGTATCACTATTTTTACGGCTAATGATTGAAATCTAGAAATACGTAGTAGAAAGTCGTATTCTCTTATTGCATTACCCAGAGTTCCAGATAAGTAGGCGGTGGCCGAGCAAGCTGAATCAGCGACTTGACTGTCCATACAAAACGTCTGCGGACGAAAAAAAATATATGATAAAATGTTTTTTAATGGTGGAATGAAACAGCAGCGAACGCAGAACGCACATGCGAACTTGTCGTAAACTTGAATGTTTACGGGAATAACCATTCGAACAAAAAGATTTCACTGGATTATGCATCTCTTGTGAAATCAGTAATGGCATGCGACCGTTAAGCTATCTGGGAGCCAGGAGCCAAAAGGAATTGTAGATAAAACGCGAATTCTTCAGATTTTTTTTAGGTTGACGACAGCCGCCTCAGAGTAAATGCATGTATTGACTGAGGGAGTATTTTAGCTGAGAAAAAAGGGAAGCCTGATAATTCACTGTTTCGTATTCGCTTCGGATCACTTCCATTTGTGGAGTTTCGAAAAAATACGAAGGATGACGATATATTGATTCCTTTCGGGTCTTATAGTTAAGTTTAAAAAAAAATCTAATATATTGTCATTGTATAATGCCACGGTGCGTGGGTACTTTGAATTATTGGGTAGGCATATGGGTATTATCCCAATGTGGCAGCAGGTTTCGTCGTTCGTTGCGCTCATTTTTCGGTTAGTACCTTTTGCCCCCTTCCCGCACAGCAAGTCCCATAATGGATGTTGCTTATTACATATGCGTAAAAGTTTTTTATGGATATTTATAGTATGTAATAAATATCATCCATATTTTAAGACTCCAGCAAAGGATATCATCACTACGAAAAATGCAAACCCTGCTCGTTCCTCGATAGAAGACGCATAATAGGAGAGAGAATCTTTTTTTTAACGAAACAAACCTTGGCAATCGCAACATTGGGGAATCGCTCAAAGTTGAGTTCAGCCTCTTCACCAAACGTCTTCCCTTCCAGTTGTCCTTTCAGAATCCTGGCAGCTGTGATCGTTGGAACACTCATCCCGTCACCAAGGAAGAAAATAACATTTTTCGCTAGCTTTTCAATTTTTGTTTCACTCCCAACCTTTTTCCTCAGCGATGATTGAGCATTTTCATACCAAAAGATCGAGTCTGCACACACACATACATTCCAAAAGAGAGACGATACAGTAAAAGGTACAGCGTTTGTTGAGCACTATACATGCAGCACACACAAGTGTGCACTTTTGTAAATTTGATGTGCACAATGTACTCCACGTAGACATAGGTAGCCGTAGCCGTAGCACACGACTTTTAGTAGTAGTATTTTGCAATATACACATAACATAATCGGGAAGACGAGAGAAAAAAAAGTGAAAGCCTCTTTGCGTTTTTCGCTCTTTTCCTTTTCATTCTTCACTAGTCAGTCAACCCTTTTTCCCCACTGACTCTTTGATTTCCCACAATGCACCAAAAACCCGAAAGAAAAGCCTTTTCCCCCCTCACGATCATGTGTTTCATTCCACACGTTCAGCAGACTTCTTTTTTTTGTACGTTTGTCACTGCTACATACAACTCCCCTGAATGTTTTTATACGAGCGGACTTGCATAAAAGTTACAATGTGTCATCATCATGTTAGGTACTTATTTATGTCTGCGGCTACTCAACGAGAAATCTGTCCGCAGGAGAATATAAAAAAAAGTTTTTTCTCTCTATCTTATTTGATAAAAAATACGGGGAAACGTATAATAAAAACCCTCTTCTCATTTCTTTCCCTTTGAATAGACACTTTTCAACAAGTTTCATCCTAAAGGAGTTCCCCCCCAAAAAAAAAGTTGAGCAAAAAATGTAATAGTGGGGGAAGAGATAGGCATGTGGTCTCACTAAATGTCTTCTTGACACAATAAAATTGTTTGATGAGGAGAGTAACAAAAAAAGGAAGAAAAAACAAAATAGACTTACCCTCGGACTTGGCTGAGCCAGCGCGCTGTTTTGGATGTGGTTTAAAGCTATGCATGCAATTATCCAAGTCTGCATCTGTAATTGAAATTTTTGTTTTTTGCAAGTGGTCAATGAAATGATGAAAATTCGAAAATAATGGGGATATATTCACTCAAGGGGATTTTTTCCTAGAAAAAGTTTTAATGAAGTTTAATGACTCGTCCGTTCCAAACGCGTCACTAGAGACTTTTTTTTGTAAAGGTTGCTTTGCTAATGAGAACGAAAGCGGGTGGGGGAATCAACGAGGAAAAGTTGAATTGAAAGTTGGCATTACATAACTTGAGAAGAAAAAATATAAAAGAAAGAAAATAATATAAACTGAAATAATAATAAAGAAAGTACCTTCAACCCTGCAAATGAAATTCATAGATTTTGCCTCCCCAACTCCCATGTAGCGACCGAAACAAAGGAGCACGTAATTAAATAAGATGCAATATCCTAGCGAAATCCGCGTGAGGTGATGACCTCCTCGAAAATTCGTCGGAATTAGGGGTAACCTCATTTTGAAAAGTTTTATTAAAATTAACTTGCGAAATAAGTCAGTTACGCTTGACTAGACGGAGACCATGCACACTTGTATATTATTAGAAAAATTTGCCACAACAAGAATAGTAAATTTTTTTTGGTTCAGGACTAAACTCGGCTTAAAAACTTTCACGACTCCCTTAGCCTTGTTTATGAAGGGTCGTAAAAACACTCCGAGTCTTACGAGAGATCTTTCGTTCAGGGTGCGCACTCAAACGAAAGTAATTTATTTCTGCTCCCAAACTTTTTACACTTTAAGATTCCTGTTCACAAAAAAAAGTGATTAATACAGTGTGGCCGCCAACAACGGAGTCGGGAAAAATATGGTTTCGTCGGAGAGAAAAATTCAAACAGGGAGAATCCAAATTCCAGTTGAATCCTTCATTGAAACTTCTCGTCAGTCAGTTTGCTTGTCTACTAGCGTCAATGAGGTAGAGAATACAATAATTGTGCGACGGACCGTCCCGTACTTTTTCAGTTGCTGGTTGCTGACTCTTGTAAATGTAATAATAATAATAATCAGTCAGAAATGTAATATTTCCTTAGGACTTTTCAACTGAAATCAGTTTTACTTTTTAAACAACATTATTCACAGCAAGCCACAACTGTGTTATAATACAAGGGCGATGCTCACACTGATGAATAACTACGATGCGGTTGACGACCATGAGTCGTCTTCCCACTTGTTTGTAATTGCTGCACACTATAGATAGTCACGGCGAGATATATCTTTTAAGGAAAAAAACGAGGAGAAATTAGGCAAATCCCTATAAAGCAGGCACCAATCTGTCTCTCTCTCTGTATGATTGAGTACGCTAGCTGAAAAGTTACGTTTGCGACAAATCCCAGGAAAAAAAATACTGGTAGGCTTAAGAAGTTAACCCGCTCTGTTATTAGACTTGATAAGCCGAGTCTCACTCCAACAAAATAAAGATTGTGGATGACAGTTAAGAAGAAAATTGCAAACATGATGATATCCTGTCAGCATTATCAACCCCATATATATATTTCTTTAATTAACTATACGTTCTACTAAATTACAAAAATCAACATGATAATAATATCCTTCTCCAACGACGATGTACTATGTAGTGTACTAGTACCCCTTGAACAAATTGCGAGTTGAACATTAGGTTAAAACGGAAGAATTACGCACAAAGCATTGTTGTTTATTGTTGCTCTTTGTGTCCCACGCGTACACACACTTGACATTGCGCTAATCCCCATTTCTCCTATATTATAACCACTCCGCTTCAGACCCTAAATCAACATTAATCCCAATTGTCAACATTATCGCCATCAATTATAGTGTTGTGTTGTGGTGGCTTTAAGCAAAAACATTAATGACATTGCATGAATCCTGCATTACAATAGAATGTGTGTAGAAGGTTTGCTAATTCTCAGCAGAATTTTGCACTAATACAGCATTACCTTCATTTTCCCCAGTAAACAATATAATCGTGTCTGTAGTACGACAATGTGGTTGACGCTCTATATAAAAAAAGGTTAAATTATGCTAAAAAATTTGATCATGTAGTTTCACCAAGAGACATTAATGCATTATTTATTTTCTTGTTGGAACTACTTATTATGTATTACTTCTGGTGGTGAGCAAAGCCTCTTTTTGTGTTTCACTCACTCTCCTTCTATTTTTCTATTCTTTGTATTCTTCGTCACATGCCATGCCGTCATCTTTGTGCACAGCCTGCAATGCGCGGCGTGCAAAAAAAAGTAAGTGAAGAGAGTGACTTAAAAGTTAAGCTCACACAATAACCGAACCGCATATTTACATGTAAAAAAGAAGAAGGGGAAAATACCAGTGCATGGGTTGTTTCAACACACGACGATATGTACCAAAAGGCAAAAGTAGTTTTTGCATGGGACACAGGTTCGTTCGTATTAAAATGTACGCTGCGTGAATACCTATAAAAACATTTACAATGCATGTGTGTGTGTGTGTGTACAGTGTACAAGTTGAGTTGTTAGTTTTTATCTGCATCAGCAGGGTAATGAGGGAAACCGCTGTGAGTTTCCTTCCGCCTGGCATACTTACTTTTTAGAAAACTAGTCTTTACACGCCTGATGTTCTCGCTACTGCAACTGTTGTGTCTTCCACCACCACCGCATATTGCAGTGCCTTCCCAGTGGTAAAAATGAAAGAATGTGCTTTAATGAAAGAAAGAAACATATTATATACTTGATTTGCATTACAGCTTCCCGTGCATTAAATTAATACCGCGAGCGAGCTGTGTGTACCCGAATGTCTACTAGAGCAGCAGGCTATTATGGGTATTACATTAAAATAGCTAACCAGCTTAACTATGTTAAAGGACTACTAACTAAGAAGTCAAGCTTGAAATTGGTGAAATACCACCGTGTGTGTGTATCACACATCACTTGAACTCATGTGAACATTGGAAAATCAGCGTTTTTTTAAATCCTGGCTTAAAGTACTCGTTCGTAACGAACGAACAAGTTGAGAGTAAAGTAGTATTTTAGCATCATATTGTGCTCAACATTAGAGAACTTAAAACATATATGTGGCAAAGCTCACACTCCAAGTTGAGCAGCAGAAAGACAACGAAGAAGAAGAGTTAAAAAAAAAAAACTTTTTCTGTGTCAGGTCTCCCTTTTGTGTGGCTGCCTCCCACGCATACAAATTTCATCATTCTCAGCTTTTTCTCCACTTGCTCATATATGTGTTTAAAATATTGCTATTATTTTCTACGAGATTATTACAGATAAGATGAGGACTAAAAGTCAATTAATCTCAAGAAGTTGGCATCCGCCTCTTTTCAGTTCTCTGCTGATGATGTTGATGAGGATGATATGCTAACTGCATGAAAAGGGTACATAATACAATAGTGTCGTGGTGGCTAAAGGAACAGAGAATGCATCTAGGCTTAAACGGCGGATAGCTACTTATACACATGTCCTTCACACAACTCTTGTTGGTGTTTTCCTTTTTTGTTCCAATTGTTGAACTACTTTCCTTTACAACAACACACTGTTTTTAAAAAGACAATCACACAAAAGTGATGTTTGTTGTATCCGGCCAGAGAGTAAACATTATACAAGCCGTAAGGTTATGGGTGTATAAATGACGTTTTGAAAAATAAAAGTAAGTAATAGTTATGCTGCATGTACATTTACAGATCCGCAATATGTGCACTTCGTAAGTAAGTAAAGGAAGCTGAAAAACAGTGCACCAAGCCCCAATCAACTTAAACGAGTACATTTTATGGCAATAAGAGAAAGTCTCAAACAGAGAGATAGTATAAACTTCTGTAATTCAATTACTTTTGCCTTGAGTACTTGTGTAAGCCACACCAAGGCACCAAGATACTACTACTACGGCATGTAAAAGTTTGTTGTCGTGTGGCACCATCATCATCGCACCACTACCACCACCATACGTTTTGCACAAACAAGGCTCACTTGAGGAGGAAAACGGAGTACTACTCGGAAAAAAGTGACTGAGGATGGTCATTGAAAAGGGCTCTCGGTATAAAGGGCATGTTATGTTATTAATACTTGGGGATACTTGCCGTTTTTATTCAGTGGCGGTCGTAAGACGTTGATGAATAAGAAGGTTGAAAATTTCATTTTCTTAGAAAAGCGCCACTATATACTGTATCCGGTTATCCTGCTCACTCAATTATATTATAGTTGCTTAAGTTTCCGCGTAATATGTGAGTACAATAATGCAATGAAATATAACACAACACAACCCTGAGAGGCTATTTACCCAGACAATTTTTGCAATATGGCCAAAGCTTTACATTTACATTCGGGTTTTTGTTGACTTTTGTGAAGAATGTTGCATTGTCTCTCCGATGTACTGGGACTAGGGTATAGACAAACATTTACATTAAAGTGGGAAGTAGACCATCCATCGGTAAAGCTTCCTGGAAGAATTAGCATTTTCTTTTTCGCTCTCATGCATGTAATCGCATTTGGAAATGGGAAGGTGGGCGTCCCCAGAGCCAAATCAAATGAAATAGCTAGATGGAATGGGATAATGGACAGATTTTTCTTTTAATTTGTAAAGCTAATTAATTCGATTTATATGATGTTTGTACTGGAGTGCAAATATACAGGTGTGTGAATATTGGCATAGTTGAAAAACGAAAACACACATATGGAGTGTCAATGTAGCTAAGAAAATGTATTCGTCTAGCATGTTTATTCATGATTTAATGAGATATTTGTTCAAGGTATTTAATTAAACCGTGACATTACTATACTTCCTATACAAACACAAATATGCACGAAATGTTGTAATTTTTACTACACAAGTGATGAAATCACAAAGAGACACAAGATGTTCCCTGAAGTAATTGAAATACTAATTACCAAAGAATAGTTCTCGCCGCTTCAAGCTATTTGCAGAACTTTTACAATCCACTTCCCATATTTTGTATCATAATAATAATAATCATACTCAACAAAAAGCATTACGTCACGGAGTAGTACGCAAACTAAACCTGGAAAAAATT
>JAANSN010005404.1:0-12535 GCA_036850665.1 Dicranocentrus wangi | reverse complement strand
GTTGGCACTGATGATTGGTGATCGGTGCTTGATAGAATATAGAATATTTTTCGGAAAGCTCACATCAGCAGAAGTAAACTGTGAGATGGATATAATGCAAAAAGCACACATTTTAAGACAGCCTCACCCAAGACAAAACAGATTTTGAGTTGTTTAAATAAGCAATACCGTATTGTATTCCCTACGACGCGACCACATGGTTTTCTCATTATCTAGCTAGACGTACAACACACGTCATACTCCGAAATGGCAATATTCCAGAGTTCCAGAACATGTCATTTATTTTCAGCGCAGCACTTTATGTTTCACTCATTTCTCAAAATTGGCAGTCCTGTAATGCGCAAATACCAGAAGTGCAAAGGGTGCAAAATATGTTTGTTTTTTGTGATATATATATATATATACATATGAGTATGAGCATCGAGCGGCTACCGAACCGAAATCCCAAACTGTCGAAGTTTGTGAGTAAAAAAATCTGTTGTAAAATCCTAATATATCCAAATCCAATAATACATTACCTTTGTTACTCATTAAGTCGACTATACGACTTTTAACATAATAAATGACTCTATGGCATCCTTTCAAAATGCACGACTTGGCAAAAGTCGGTGAACAGATTATGGGCCATTATGTTGCATATTTTCCTACTTCCGACCTTGCCGTTATGGCCAGCTAGTTTTTATACGGTTCAGTTGAACCACTACGCTCACGCTCATACATCCAAAAAATAACTTTTCATGCACCATGACTGTTTTCTTTTAAGCCTGGGGCTTATTCTTTCGTGATTTGGCCGTGAACGTAAAAAATGCACATTTCTTTTCTTTCTAATCAAACATCGTTTCACGTTGAGACCAGTTTGATATAGTGAGATTAAAATGAAAGGACTTAAATATGTAAATAATGCACACTGTAACAGAGAAGCGCATGAAAATGTAAATTGTTAATAAGTAATTAAAATTGGATTACTACAAACTGGATTTTTTAAAAATTGTTTTTTCTCAATACCTCTCAGAAATGACCCTTTCGAGGGGGCCTTCAGTCAGGTCAACTATCAAGGCCAACACTAATTTCAAGATTCAACCAGCAACAATCAATGATTCAGATCGAAATCTCTGGTGATGTGGACAACAATCCAACGACATATTAAGTGGACTTTCAATTTGTGAAATTGAACATCAATTTCTGCAGATGCGAGGCAGATATGATTATATTGACAAGGCATGCAGGCAGTGATGCAAGTACTAAGGAGTAAAACGACACGAATTATAATAATAAAAAATAAATAATATAGAGCCGAGGTAATAATAATAAGCGTGACAGGATATGATACAGCTAAAATAACTAGGCTAGTAATATATAATATAATTATAATGTGATAATGAGGACTGATAATCACACTCTCATTCTCGGTCCCGATATCAATCAGTTGACAACATTAATAAAAGCCTATAAGCTAGTCCTATCCCAATGGAATAGCGTGTCCCTTTTATTTTCACTAATTAAGACTATCACTTCCAAGCTGTGATTCCCCACATAATCTTACTATAGACGACATAATATTTTGGTATCCTGTTCGATGTACTGTACGATATGGGTTTAATGAGTTGCTTAGGCGTTACGACTTGACACTGCGAATAAACACTGAAAGATATATTTGAGTAGACTTGGCCAACGTAAAACGCAATAAAGCACATAATATTTAAAATCCACAATGGGTATACGCTATACATATCATTTCCCCCACGCACGTGCATGCATGTATCATAATATATATTAGTTGTGGTAGTGATGATAAAAATGAAGATAATCAATTTGCGGTGATGATATGATATCCGAAACAGTAGTGATAACATTTCGTCCTCTCGTGTGTAACCTGCAAAAGCGTATTAAGTAAATACAATTAATAACGTACTAAATTACCTCGCACCAATGCAATCCGTCATGCGCCACCGCACATCACATACATTTTTATAGCTATTGTTATTGATTTCGAGAATAGGAAGAGTGACTCATATTTTAGCAGAATATTAAAAAGGAAAGGAAACGAGCTAATAATGAGAACAAACTTGTCCTTTGTTATTCAGAGGCAGAGGCAGATCACCCTGTAGTCTTTACAACTCACGAAATAAGAGCAGAGATCAGCATCTTTAGATCTTTAATATTTTCCAAGTGAAACGTCAAGTTTAATAGTCTGGAGAATGGATAGTAACTGGCCAAGTCTGACTGTGTCAGAGTCGACAACAAACGTAAATCACAGGAGGGCTAGTATTATTAATAAATTAAGTAGAAACAATTTACTTCCTGCGTTTGGTCCTATGACTTTTTCTATAGACTTTATTGCACGGTATATGTATTGATTGTTTTTTTACGTTCGACGCTTTTAGATTGAGCGCGATGTTTCACGACACATTTGGAAAATCCGTAATTTTAAAGACTACCTGAGCACCTTGGACTTAGCAACTGAAGGAATGGAGCTATCTACGACTTTCGAAGCTGGATCGAGTAGTACTGGAATTATGGCGTCGACATGGAAGGCGACCCTTAAACAAAGAGTAGCGAACTATACGCCTTTACCTAAACATAGTTATCCTAAGAGTGAGTACTGGCTTTATTTGCAACTGGAGCCGGTTAGCTTCGTCAATGAGAGCTCACTACAGAAAATAAAAGGTTGTCTTCCGGGTAAAATCTGCGTACAATGGAATGCACTTAAGGGACTTGAAAACTGCTCGGCTCAAGGTATCCTGTTTGGATTCACAGCACTTTTAAAAATGAATCTTGTATTTCAAATTTGAAACAGTGACAGTAGTAAAATTAAATATATTGCAGAAACAAAATTTAAGATTGACCCAAGTGTGTCAAACAGTCCAAAAGTCAGTGTGAGCATTGAGCTGTTTAAGAAACCCGTGAAATTTGCCATGCAAGACTTTGCTGCAGCTAAACTGGATCTGGAGGACCTTGTCATTCCATTGGAATTGCAACTCTGGTCTTCATCAGTGTCACCGACTGCCACACAATTGATGGATGCTGAAATGCGGGAACTGACTACTGGTATAGCTAGTTTGTGGCCCATCACAAATCCAGGAAAATTCACGGATGTAGAAATTCATGTCAAGGATGGCAATGACAGCTCAGTCTTTCATACTCACAGAATGATTCTTATAGGTTGAGGAAAAGTTCAAGATCATTTACAAACGTAGTTCTTGGGTGTATTTCCATATTCCTAGTAACCATTTTCTTTGTGCATAATTGATATTTAGTTCGAAGTCCCGTGTTTGCAGCAATGTTTGACAATTCCATGAAGGAGGCAAGCACCGGAGTAATTGAAATTACGGATATCCCCAAAGAAATTATGCAAAAACTACTGGAGTATATGTACACAGGAAGCCTCAAGGTCGAAGAAGAAGATGCTGACGTCATTGCAGGACTCGCTTATTCCGCAGAAAAATATCAACTTCAAGGGCTTCTAAAGCTTATCGATAAGCGTTTAATGGAAGCTTGTACACCCAAAAATTGTCTTGTATTATTGGAAGTTGCAAGAAAGTATAACCTCGAGGAAGCAAAGGTGGGCATTAAGCAGGTCGTTGCTGAATTGTAGAAGTACTTACTTACAGTAATACTCTTTAAAATAAACAAAAATCAGTAGTAAATCATCGAAACTGCAAAACTGAATCAAGCGTCAATACCAAAATTGCAAGAAAATCCTTATTCAACGTTTTTTCAACCATGTCCTCTCGTCTGCAAGATCTGCTTCTGCACTTTAATTAGTGCCATCATTGCCAGTGTCATTCAGACAGCATTTCTCACAATTTCACAAACATGCAAATTGCCAAGTCGAAGTGCAACAAAATACAATTTTGATTCCATCTAGATATAACATGCTTGCTGGAACATCTTGAGGTGAAGGGACAGTTTAGACTTCTTTCAGAGTGAAATATATCATACATACTGGTTGTGAGAATGAGATTTCATTCAATTCCGTATCATATCTACGACACCGTATTTGTAGAATAGCAATTGCTTCCTCGCTGTTGATCCCTAAAGTTGATGAAGTAAACTTTTAAACCATACATGTGAAATCATTGCAGAAATGAAATATGTTGTTCGATATTTTCAATTGGTAGCCCGAGTAGTTTTTAATTTATGGTAATTAAATAGAACACCAAAAGTGTAAACACATTCAGCCACAATACATCAATACTTCCTCCTCCTCCATTGGCCCCTTCTTCAGGTTCAGACACATGAAGCCTTGCATCCTGGGACAGTTCAATAATGCATATATTAGGACAGCATAGCAATTAAAAATATTGTAAATATAGTGTCATAAATAAATGACACTATGGCATAAATCAATTTACAATACCAGAATATACACACCTGCATTTTACGTTTATCATCATCAGCGCCAACTAAAATTCTGCAATAGTAAATACCATCATCATGTGGAGTCACATTTTGAATGCTAAGTGTCCACTCATCCCGATCATGCACAGCGTCCTTAACATACTTCACACTAACTCGAGAATCATTGTTTTTCACAGTTTTATCCTGGGCTATCAAATGCCACGTAGAATTTTGATGGACACGCCAATTCAGCTACAAAAACAAAGTACAAAGATAGAATACAAAAATTATTAATGAAATCAGTAAGGACTGGAAAAGAAAACATTCTCCCCCGAAATTGCTTTAAAAGTGGGGATTGAGTACCGAGTAAGGTGTCTTATCCACGTCCGGCTTCACAATGCAGGTGAATGCCGCTGTCTCCCCAGATTTCACCCATTGATCTTTAGGAAAGTCATAAAAGTGGACTGATGTGTCGTCGTCCTCGTCTTCATAACTGGAATATTCGGTTTCCCCCTCAACAGTTGTCGCTGAAATTCTGAAAAAATAACGCAAAACAAGATGATGATGATGATGAACAAGATTTTTTTAAACATTTGAGTCAATAGAATAGAATCGAATATTATGCAATGTCAAATGTGCAATAATGTTGTGGAGCTTAACGTGTATCCTCACATTGAAATTAGTGAAATCCCAAAAGCCAATATCAGCAAACATTTCATATTGTATGGCCACTTTACTAAATTTGTTTATGTTGCAAAAAATATAGTTTTTCCTCCAAGTGTGCTTTGCTTTGTAATGCTGATCTGTTGTATGGGAACTGATGCAGCAGATTTTGAAACGCGGATTGTACAACTTTGGCAAGGAGTACATAGTAAAGGGTAAGTAAACACGTGTGTCTGGTGTAGAATATGATTTTAGACGGGCCACAACAGGAATACAGAAAAAATCCAAATCGGAATGTTGCAAAACAACTACCGGCATGATGAGATGCTATTCAGTTGAGATCATGCTATTCATGCTGCAACATGAAATGTACTGTTGTTGTAGTAGTTGTATAATATTCTACGTTTGCTTGCAACAACAACAACCTTGATTTGCTTTAGCAATTCTAAGAATCGAATACGACACATTACAAGAAGACTCTGCATAATATTATTCCGGAGCACGAACTGTGTTTCCAGTACATATACTAAATAAAATATGTATGTATGCTTCACTCCATTTGTCAGTGTGCTCTACAAACAGTATAAAAGTAAAGTAGCATGTGAGAAGTGAAAAGGCATACTGCTGTACTGAACGAGACGAGTTTATTTTTGAGAAATGCACGGAGTGGATAGTGCGTCTGACTCATTTCTCAGAGAAAAATGCCGGAGAGCGAGTCTTTATTAAATGCACTATAGCAATCTATGAATCGTGAAGCCTATGATATTTATAATTATGAATCCTTCTCCGTAGAAGTGACTCGTAACGTACGCATGTATGTATGTATTACAAATTCGCGTTTGAATATCGTATAATTAATTACTACCTAAAAATTGTGAGCAGCAGTCGCAGTCACTCTCCTATCCTCCAGCGCAGCCACCAACAAAGAACCTCAACCTACTTCTTTTCTTAGGAGAGCACAGTGTAATGGCCTGGTATTAAATTGAATTCTGCAATCATTCATACAGCCAATTGCTCCTCTACTATGTACTATATTTGATATGAACTGATTTTTCATTTGTACATATAATGTGGCATTTACTGCGACTGCTACTGTTTGTTGGGCTGTCTGTTTTTCCTAGCACACACACTTGCTTGCACACTTGTGGACAAAACTTGAGGCACGACATAGTAAATTGTGGAATATAGGTATGACTAGTAACTATAAATGTAAAATGTTAACTCACTTGTAATCAATAAAATTAAGAAGATTAAATAAATTGGAATAGAAATAAACCATTCATCTAATTCATGATAAAAAATATTGGGTATACCAAACATTCATGTGCCAAACCAGCATGCTGAGCATTTTTGTGTGCATATTTTACTTACTTTAAATTCACAATATTGAGGCTTACATTGATATTCCAGTTCACTCAGTATTATACAACACTCAGCAATACTCAGCATGTCCTACAAATTGCCAGAAGAAAAATATTAATACCGGGATATGTGGACAAAATATTCCAAAATCTGTAAAAATGATTATTTATCGTCGAATTCTAAGTAATATAACATAATAAATTTACATATTATGTAAAAAAACATTTAGCATAATAATTTTGGTAAAATTCCAATATAATCATTTTTGCAAAAAAAATGAAGGTAAAAAAATTGTTTCACTTCCGTCACAACATACAAAATCGACACGTATATGAAAAATTACGCTTAAAATTATTACTTATAATGATGTCAAAAAGTGCATAAAGACTCTTTCGTGTAAAATAGAAGCTCAAATTTATTATTTCAGAGTAGAGATACACAGTAACTCGCAGAAAACTTACCAATTTCGTCCCAAAATGCAAAAGTATTTCCCATACGGGGAGTCGAACCCCGGCCTGCTGGGTGAAAGCCAGCTATCCTAACCGCTAGACCATATGGGACTGCTTGTGTGGAAGGACCTCAACAACTAAGCTTGCTCATGCGGCACTCCAGTGAGTGTAGATAAAAAAAGGGTTACTCGGCGAATTATGATGATGATGATGACTCAACAACCTTGAGACCTGGGATAGAAAAAGGATAAAAAATCAAGCAAACACTACCACATACAACTACAACGCCGATTACTATGTACTCCGGTCAATATGCACATGCACGGCAAATCGTAATTAATGAAGCCTGATTACTGGTATGATAAAGTGGTGGTATTGGTGGTGCTAAATGGTATGTATTATATTAATCCCAAAAATACATAGGTAGTACTTTCGGGAGAAACTGGATTTTGAAAAGGGATTGCTTTAAATTAAATTACTTCAAAGTGAGTCATTCAGACATTGCCAAGTTGGTAGTGAATAGTAGTGATGTACCTATATATACGTAGAATTTGTACCAGTTATGTACGTGATGCGTCCACCTCCTCACCTCGACACTTTTGCAGTAATCAGAAAGTGTTTTAAAATAACTATCATCGTGGACCATTGCATACTGCGCTTTTATTCATTCATATGATACAAAATTTTGGAGATTATGCTTTCCCAAGATTACTTGTAGCAATAATATACAGTATGCCAACTGCCAACACCACCATTTCATTGTGAAGCTAGTAGATTCGATATTTACATGTGGATTGCCCTTTGTCTTGTTCCATTATACTGTGGAATTTTGAGCACCCAATTTCTTTCCCCACTCTCCATTGTTTTTATAATGTTCTCCGTGCCGTGCAAGAAAAACTTGCAGAAACTTCCGTTACAGAGTGCACTTAGCGTTCATAATTTAAATTATTTCACTTCAGTACAGATTTAAATTACAGAGTCGACGAGAATTTTTATTTTCCTTGGTCGGCCAGGGGCCAGCATTTGCTCGAAGTCATACTGATAAATAAAGATAAAACTCGAGAGGAAGGGGACAGCGTTTCCTTTTACTGTACCGTACAAGGACTGGGGGATATAGAGTACGATTTTACACGATACGAGAAACTTTAAAACAAAAATCAGTCACAAATGATAAAGCTTTCACTTCACTACAACCCACGTTTAAACCGTTGTGTTTTAATATAGATAGGTTGCTTGGGTTTATCAAAAAGAAACAAAGTCGATTCACAACCTTGCAATTATAATTATAATTACCGTCCATGCAGGCGTTAGCGTAGAGCAGAAATGTGAGCATGACGAAGACAGCAGAGTGCATGTGCTGCAGAACAAACGGGCAATTACAGATTTGTCTAGAAATGATGCAGGCAATTACATGTGTCAAATTAACACTGGCCGATGACCCCGTCAAATCTCAGGGGGCAATTATGCACTTGTGGAATACTGTAAATTATTTCTTGAACTTTACAATATATTAATGTAAACGACGGTCTTAGACTGTTAAGCTCCCAATAGTTGGAGAAAGCGTGGAGGAGGAACTTAGATACACTAGACTAACGAGATGCTGAAGGAACTACAAGTGAAGAGTAAACCGGAAGAGCATTATCATGTACTACAAGAATGGGGACGACCTCGATTTGATAGTGATAACTAAATGCGTTCCATATTGGAGTAGTACACTAATCCGTTAGCATCCATTTTTGGAACAACTGGAACCACTTTGCTTTGCGACATTGTAAATCTGTATGGTAGTTGGGTTACAGTGAAGTAATTATAGTGAAGAGAGTTATGCAATAAGTGATAAGACGAAGAATTATTGCTTTAGTTTGATATACTATACTGGACGGACGGGACTGGAATTGTTATAAAAAATCAGTGCCTTTGTTCACTTGAGTGATATATGAAAGTTGGTCATGCCATACATGCTGTGAACAAGTAGATCAATGTTTTTGTCGTAAAGCAAGTCGTAGCTCTTGGTAAATATGCAAAGATAACTGATAAAGATAACTAACAATGATAATTTTGGATAATCTAATACAATTTAATCTAATAATTACGAATTACGAAACTTAATAAACCCAATCCCATTAACAATGTCAACTTGGTCAAACCCAAATGCTAAAATTAAACTTGATAGCTTCTGAGTTGTAACCCTACTAAAACCGTCGTGAGACGCGGAGGAGCCAGCCAGGCGAAAATGAAAAGTTGAAACTGAATTTTCATTCATCTTGTTCGTGTACAAATTTTCTTTGATTCAGGAAGTAGACTGCTGTCCACTCACTTTGTTACTCGTAAATGGCATATTATGTATCATGTAAATGATAAATGTGAAATGAAACGTTGTTTTCATAGTTAATACTTAAAGCAAGATTTAAAAAATGTATACATTGTCCCATACACAGCACATGTGCATCCAACGTATTATTCAAAAGTGGAGAGGATTATTATAATTCAGAATAGTGAGTGATATGACAATAGCTAGAAAATCAATTACGCCGGCGGATGCTTGACTTGGCCAAAGTGACGCTGATTCTATGAAACGCCCTAAATAGTCAGTATTCAGAGAATGTACAATTAGTATTATTAAAGTGAATGGGAATCAAGCAGCAGCAATAGGTACTTGCCATTGTTAATATCAATTGAGAGTTAGTATTATAGTCACAATGTCATACATACGCACCGAGGGCACCGCTACTGCTAAACCCTCCACTCCAGGATATATGTATTTTTTATACATATCTGCCTACACTAGTGTGAACGGATGTCGTGTAGCATCATTATAAATACAAATTATAATGTGACATGAGAGAGATCTATGGATCATGTTAGTGGTTCCACTAACAGGATCTATAAACAAAAAAGATCACATTCATTTAATATGTCATGTCATCATATAATATCCATGTCCAGCTTTCAGCTGTATTTAGCGCTAGATATTCTCCAGTAACATACCTAAACAGGGATACTGTTTTTTTACATCTAAAACGAGCGAAAAGTCAGAATATACATAAAATGGCCAACAGTCTCATCATAGTGTTTCTTATTGTAGCACAGTGCCTGGGAATTATCTCCAGCGCAAGGTGAGATTGCAAAAAAAACATTTGAAGGTGAATTAATTTAGTTTTAGCAAATACCTATATTGACAAGAAATTCAGTGTTCCAGCGACTACCAACTGCGATTCCGTCGACAAGTCCCCTAATGCTACACCACAATTTGTTGAAAATCCTGTTAATCCGAGTTTCGAGGAAGGAGGCAATGCGTCACTCGCTTGTACCGTGAAGCAATTGGGGCGACACAAGGTATGATCTGCTTTTTCATTTTCTTAAAAAGAAATCATGTTTTGACACATTTTAACTTCAAGGTTGCCTGGGTCTCCAAAGATCAAATAATATTATCGATAGACACTCACATAATTTCTCGTCGACCTGGGCTGGCCGTGCATAAATATATCCTGGGTGCTTGCGTGCAATACACGCTAACAATTACAAATTTAACAAGACGTGATGAAGGGAACTTCATGTGTCACGTCAACACTGATCCAATCATAATTCAGGTGACAATTTGCTGAACAAAAAATTACAAAGGTTGTCACGAACTATTCTTTTACTCGGTTTACTTTTATTGGTTTGAGACAGCACGTAAAACTCGTAGTGGCTGAAAAGGCTGAGGACACAAGTGAGCAGGAGGGGATCACTGGAACAGCAATGCGTACAACGGGAGTATGGGTCATGGTGACTTTCTCGTTTGTTTTGGTTATGAAGGGAGGAACGTTCCTTTGATTGGACCAATGTAGTATTCATGTGAACAAGGGGACAGTAAATGTCAATGCCATTATTTTCTGATAGTCAAGATGAATTGGCAGCTCAAGTATTTACCCAGCGAAGCATTATTATTGGTGGGGTATTAAAGGCATGGAAAACGTCAGCCAAATGTGTTTAATTAGCTAAATAAATTAAATTTATAACTACAGATTCTGTAAAATCCCTGTCATATATTTAATATGCATCATCTGCCTTCAAAAGCTTCCAGACTTGTTTCTGCAGATCTTCCGAGTAGCCACTCAGATTCACTTGCTATTCCACTTCTTGACTACCCGAATCTCTACAAACACGGAATGGTAGCATCATGCATCAGTCAAAATCAAATCTGTTAAGTTTCTTTTTACAATGCCAGAGAATCACTAACATCATACCTCAGAGCTACATTTAGTTTGTCGATATAGCGATTTTGGCCACCGAAGAGATATTTGTTAAGGAAGACTATTACTTGCTCCAGGGAGTAAATTTGTTTCATTGACTGGAAATCCTGCGAAATTCGTGGGTACTCAATAACTCCTACAAAAATTAACACAATTAGAGCTAACCAAATTAGTAGATTATGGAAATTAGCTTATACATATATGTTATTGGTACAAACAAGTACATGAACATCGTTCACTGCCAAACCCCGTCAAAAGGCAGAACAATTGTACAGGTCAACACAAACAACAGAAAGGCCAGTTTTCAGCGAAATGTGTCGAGAGTCAAGTTAGGACGCTCTTTGTCATAGAAAGCCTCGTCAAAATCTAGCTCCCCGGTCATCATCACGAAAACTTTGACAATGGCGAAGAACAGGTAGTTGTACTGCCCCTTCTGAAGAGAAAACAAGAATTATTTTACAGCTAATTACTTCGTCTGATGTTGAGCTAGCCAGAGCCATTAGTTGGATGGGGGTGGTGGGCACACTTACATACTCCAGGAACAAGAAACCTGATGCACATCGCACAGGCCACTAGAATGGGAAGGTAGAACATAAGCATTTTCAAGCAGTTCCAAAACACTTGTCTCAGCACGTAAGCCCCTCGACTGAAAAAATTTTCCGTTTCTCTGAGGCAAATAATCCAAGCGGCACAAACCCCCAAAGAAGCTACTCTCACTTGCCACTGGGGGGTTCCAGATTTTTGCCACACAAGGGTCGAGTTAGTCAGGGTCAGGGATGTGGCGAGAATGAGAGTTTGGAGGAAATTGGGAAGAGTGAGGTACTTGAGCCTCTTTTGGCCAACTAGTTGAAACAGCTCTTTGGGAATCATGGGATATAAAGTACAAAATCAGAGTTAAAAATGCAGCTGTATCGTAATTGATATCTTATATCATCAATTTTACCTTCCAGACAGGCACGATGCAGTGCTGTTTTGTTATCCATATCCGTGGCCCATAGTAGTTCTAGTTCATGTGTGACATGTTCAGTAACTGCTTCAACGTCCCCTTCCTGAGCTGCTTTGTGAAGTGAATATGCTCCCAATTTGATGTTAGCTTTGTTAGAATGTTGCCGGAGCGGCTGGCTTTCATTGGGATCCCCTACGTCTTCGATTTTCATTTGACCCATTTTATATTTATAAAAAATGTCACCTCGTCAGCAAATAATTAAGCTTATTAACAATTGACGTGTTAAATATTTAAACAGCCGGGTATATTTTACCATTTTCAAACGCTATTCCCTTCGAACCTTAAAGCAAATTCCGACTGATATGTGATAATGGTGAGTTCAGATTCGCATTGCATGTTTTAGCAAAATGAACCACAAATCTTCCGGCACACAGGAAAATGCCTGACCACATGCACACATAATCCAGATTTACTGATTTAATTTCTGCCATACATATACTCACGCATGATTATTAATATATTTACGATAGGAAAACGTT
>JAANSN010005403.1:0-12540 GCA_036850665.1 Dicranocentrus wangi | reverse complement strand
GGGAGGCCGGCGGATTCGGAAGATAATAATCCCGAAGGCGAGGACGAGCAGTCGTCAAAACCAAGCCGTAAATCCAAGTCAGCTACTACTGAAGTAAATAAAAAACGAAAAAAGCTCCGCATTAGAAGCTCCGATGAGGGTACGGAATGGGAAGACCAAAGTAACAATAATCCATCATCATCACCTCCAGCGAAGAAACGGATTAGCAGACGACGGGGGGATGTGGATAAAGATTTTGTTCCCGAGGAGGATGAGGAGGACACAAACAAGAGGGATACCAGGCGGATGCGGGTTGACCAAGAAACGGGTCCACCTAAAGTATTCCTTGACTGTCCAATTTGCGGAAGGCCATGGCCGCGGCGGCGCAAGCGCCTCCTCCGGCGTCACATGTGGACTCACTATTCCGAGCAAGACAAGTCTAACGCTATCGCAGCTGGGGAACCACCCCCACTACCAGCGCAGAAGCCATTTGTCTGTGATATTTGTGGCCATCAGGCAAAATCCTGGCAGACCATTCATTCCCACAAGAAAAGCCATAATAATGCCGCTGCTGCTGGTGGTCTGCCGCCGCCGGAGCAATCACAATTGAAATTGTGTCCCAAATGCGGAAAGCGTGTGAAGCACCTGAAGCAATATTTAGACTGGGTGCATCCCTCCACCGAGGCATCTTCCCTTCGGTTCAGTTGCGCCACATGCAACCTCAGATTCCATACGGTCAAGAAACTAAAGCAGCACAAAATGCGTCACAATAAAGGCTTCAAGTGTAGTCTTTGCCCGAGGGAGTTTGCCTTGGAGAAACAACTTCATCAGTCCCATGTCAATAATGTTCATCTGAACATGCGACCCTTCCAGTGCGAGCACTGCCCGAGCGCCTTCAGCTACAAGCACGGACTTGCCCGTCACATCAAAATCTATCACGAGGTGGGGGTGGGGGGCAGTCTCCCCAAGAGGAAAAGTTATGTGAGGGGACCGACACAAATTAATAAGTCGTT
Organism: Dicranocentrus wangi; assembly: GCA_036850665.1. Classification (NCBI taxonomy): domain Eukaryota; kingdom Metazoa; phylum Arthropoda; class Collembola; order Entomobryomorpha; family Entomobryidae; genus Dicranocentrus; species Dicranocentrus wangi. The sequence continues at coordinate 11,548 of JAANSN010005403.1, read as the reverse complement.
GGAACAGAGGAAGAATTACAGTATTGGGACGGCTAATAAAAGTGGATGCTCAAAGACAACTTGGAAATAGCGTGTTTCTTAAAAAAAACATTTACAAGTTGAAGTTGTCGTAGTGACATGTGGAATATATGGATCGTCCCATAAATCGGGCGACATTTTGAGTCCTTGATTTCAGTGACTGCTAAACACTTTATGCAAAATTAGTAACTACCATCAGAAACTACATACTTTAAAGATATTTATTACGATTAATACTAGTTGCCAACCCCCTTGTAGCCGATGCCCCAGAGGGTTCTAAATGCACTGTAAATAATAGTTATTCCCGACCCTCCCGCTGTTTTAGAGCCGCTGTCCTCTCAGATGGTAGCAAATCCAAGTACCGATTCTGGGGTGGGGACGCCTTCAGTACTCCGCTTTATATAAACCCCAAACGGTTCGATTCTGCTCGCTTGTGGGACATTGGGAGCGTTCATCAATTTTGGCAAAAACGTTTCAAACTATTTTTTTGTACACGAATCTGCACCCTGACTTTGGTCTTTGCTGCTGATTCTAAGTATACTTGGGTACCGATTTTTTTGTATTCACTTTGAGCGTTAGATACTTTGGCTTTGATTCTCTGTGCAGATGATTGATGTCACTTGAGTCACCTGGCTGAAACTCGTGTAGAAGTGGACGGTTACCTTGTTGAGTACCTTGGACACCCTATTAATCATTTTGGGGGTCCCCATAGTCACATGATGACCTGACTGCTTTTTGTAATCGATGGATTTTGTAGCCTGAAATTTTGCGGTCATTTTGTATATACTTACGTGTTGTTTACCTTGTTTTTGAAATATTTTTACGGATTTTACCTTTGACCCGAAAGCTTCATTTTTGAAACAGGAAATAACGCGCTTAAAGAGCACTTCATTCTCTGCGGTTTTCATCATGACGGAAATGAAAAATAAAATAAAATAATGACTGGGATATAGTTCAATACCTCAGGAATCAGAATCGATCTTGTTTTTTCTTTATCTTATCTTGCCGCGTCTGTTATCTATTATGCAAATTTGTCGCCCGATTTATGGGACAATCCTTATTTTCGACAATTTTCACTCACCGCGTGTGTACCGCAAATTATGCTTATACAAGAAAGCACTTGTTTGCTGGCACGTCTATTTTTGCACTTGCATTGCAACTTGTTCCAGTTCCAGCTAGCTGCTCAGCAACTTGCTACAAAAGCGTCTCGAATGGAGTACTTGGCGCCTTGGCAGTATGCATGGATTGAATCTACTTTTTAGCAATAATGAAAAGGAAGATGATGATCCTCGCCATTCTCGGATGGATGTTGCTGAATGAAGCTGAAAACAAGTGAATTAAAAAGAGTACCGGATTGAGTCCCACGAGCAGACCCAGCTTCCCATGGATTGGAGAACCCTGCTAATTGAGAATAATGACCGCGGGGGTGGGGAGCTAATATTATTATAGAAGTTATTACAATATAGGTTTAACAAAAAGATTTCAGCGTTTTTTCGTCGCCATCAAGGACATTCGGATTGAGGACGATTGAATTGATTGAGAATCACAAAAGAACAGAAATGTTCTTCTGGGCTGAATGAAAGTGCCGCCGCCGCCGCCTGATTTTGCATGCAGACGGATGCGGATGGAGAGAGCTGTGTGGCTCTGTGTGGAACTGGAGCTGATGAGGTTATTGGCTTTTTCGAAGAAAGTCCCGTTCCATGATGAGTTCACTCACACTAAACAGAAAATAAGATGATGTGATTTGTTTGTAGAGTTTGTTTTGTTGTCGTTTGTATTTTTTTCCATGCAGGATTTCCTTTTTATATATTATATTCGCATATATAATTTTCGCGTCTCTCCATGTTAAATGTCATTATTATTGTTCAGCTCACGATCAGTTAACCTTTCAACATGAATCCCCTTCGTCACTCAATTCAATACCCCCAGCAAGTTCAATTCAATGCAATGCGAGATCTAGAAGCTTAGCTACTAGATCATTTTGGCTTATTACAACAACAGCCAACCTTCTCATCGCGTCGTTTTGGTAGTAATTTGATTGAATACCCTCCTACCAATGTCATGACGTTTGCCATTCATGTTGTAGTTGTACTTGTCATCATTTTAGCTGCGAAAACAAAAATTACGTTTTGTGCACGTTGCGTTGCGTTGTTGTTGAATGTACGTAATTTATCTACGTACTTACGTATTATGGCTGTGTGAATGAATGAGTTCGGAGAAGTGACAGTAAGGTCTGGCGAGTAACTTGACAAGTTCTCTCTCTTTGTGTTGTGTAGTTAGTTTTTGGTTTTTGTTGAAAGTTGACCAAAGCTGAAAATCACTAGACTAATTGTAGTTAAACACTAATTGATTTACAGGGAAAATAAAGTATAGTTAGGCCACTAATAATTATAGTGTTTTGTTGTTTTGTCGCTTACCTTTTACCTTACTATTACCTGCCACTTGACGTGTGGATGTGGATCTTTGTCATTCATTTCATTAGTGACTTTATCCTTATCCTTCTGCCAACTGCTCTCTCTCTCTCTCTCTCTCTCTCTCTCTGGACGCCAAAATAAAAGTCAGTGCAAAGTAAATTCCAGGTCAAGGTATTTGATTGTTGTTTGTTCAAAGAGAAATGTCCACGAGCGAACGCAGCATAGAAACGTCAAGAAATATATTTATATGTTATGCACATGTTAAATGCACTTTTGGATGATGAAATATTTTATGGAAATTGCATACATGATTTATTAGTTGTAGGAATAATGTACGTTTTTTGTGTGTGAGAGACAACGCAAGTTGGGAATGAACGCGTCGTAAAATTACGTTTTATTGTTACTTGCGTTGAGCTGTGCGAGCGAGCAGCAAGAATTTAGTTTTTTAGTCTTGGTTGAGTCTTGATTGCGTGAGGATCAAGAGTTGGTCGTGAGACGTCCGAAAAGACTACGATTTTTGAGAAATATTAAATAAAAATTTGAAATAGGACTGTTAGAGTTTACCTGATCACTAGTTAAATGTATGTGTATTCAGCATTGCTAAGGATTTTGAAGCTGAATAATAAATTTAGACAACAGTGACTAACCTGCTCTAGCAATTGAATTATTATTTGGAATATGTTGCACAACTTTTAAAATAGTCGAACCAGGTCAATAAGTTATCTCAGCAACAAGACAGGAATGTAACGTCAGTTTTGATTAGCGCAGGCAGCAGTAGGCAGAAGACAAATAATTATTACGTAATATTGAATAGGTGATATAAAATATTCCCTCGTTTACGAATTGTAAGATCGTCAGGATTATTACCTATATATAGATACAGAGATACATATATATATATATATCAAAATTAAAATATTAGGCAAGATATTAAGAAAGCTCTGTTGGTCTACTTAAATAATCTTTTTAGACACGACTGGAATAGCAGAATTCAAAACATTTTGGTAAAGTCATCAAAACGAAAGGGAACACAAAAAAGCAGAAACCGACATTAAAACGAACGGGGAGCAAGATGCCTGTCGTCACCCGCCGCAACGCATTCAACAACAACAATAATAATCCAATGATGAATGATGTGGTAAGTAAAGATAGAGATTTAAATTTATTAACCTCACTTCAATTTTCCGTTACATTTGACGATGATTTAAACCATATAGTATTATATTTAGATATATTAAAGATACTTTAGCCAGCCACAACACGTTCGTTTTAATTGTGATTTTTTAAAAAATACTGTATTATATGATTCCTTAGATTTTAAAGCACCTTTTTCAACTCGTCAGTGTCCAACAACTGAACACCTTCCGCCAGGTCTGCAAGCATTGGTACAACCTCTCGCTACCCACCTGGCTGAAGAATGGGCCACCACTGGCCCTAACGAATGATGGCGACTTTTACGAGTTTTCCGCCAAAAGGCACCTCTCCACTGCCACCCGCGGTCGCCACTGTTCCGAAATTGTTGGGATTCAGCACTATCCAAAATTTACACTGAAAATTAATAAATATGAAAAACAGGCTCACTTTGTATTCTGGAAGCTTCAAGGAGAGTGGTTGACCCATTTGACCCTTCACTACAATCAGATTCCTGGCGCTGTCCGCTTTCTCAACATCCTCACCTGCAAATTCACGCCCAAGCTCGAGTATTTGGAGGTGGAATGCAAGGCCTTTAGTCGGAATGAAGCGGAAGATCTGCGTCGTGCCTTACCGATGGATGTGGTCGAAGCTGAAAATAGGAATTTAAAGGAGTTTCGGGTTGATTACCAAGAGCTGCGCCAGCTCCCCATGAACTGGAAAACTTTATTAAGCCATTATCCAAATTTGGAGGTGTGAGGAGAATTCAGAGAATGAAGACTGGAGAACTAATAAAATAATATTACATATATAGATAATAATAATATGTAAAACAAATTACATTTTAACATTTCGTATCGTTTGTCTCCTTTATCTGGCTTTTCCACCAGCATTTCTCCGTCGGACCAGGATTATCAGGTACACGGTCGTCCCAGCTGGAGCAGATTGTCACTGCCATCAAGGAAATCAGGGATGCAGACAAGGATAAGTTGAATCTCAAGTCCTTGAATTGGTTTTATAACAAGTAAGAAAGAGTGCTGGATCGACAAAAAACCATTAGAAATAATAGCAGATTTAAATAAATATGTAGCTGATGATGATGAATCTTTTTAAATATCCCAACATTCTTCAACTAACCTACTACTTCACAACAGGAGCTACAGAGAACTCGACCCCAACGCTTTTCAATGGAACCCGTTAGTCCCCTCAGTTCCGAAAGGCTTTAAAGAGGCCAAGCTGCTCCAACTTGAGACATTTAAGATTTATTTCCACGAGGATGACTCTGACGTGACAGTCAACAACATATTGTCCACCCTTGCAGCAGCCTCCTCTCTGAAGAAACTAGAATTTTACAGAAGACTCCCATTAGTCCAAGAACACCTCCCTCCATTTCGGAACATGGGCCAACTCGCCAGTCTGACATTGAGCGGCTACCCCGCCCAGAATCTCCTCTTTTTAGCTGAGCTTCCGAACCTGCGCTCACTGAATCTGTGGGGGGACCTTGGCGTCGAGGACGACGAGGAGCATCCCAATCCCAATGCACGGTCCATAATTTCAGAGACGAACGCGCCGGATCTGAGACTCGCCTCCCTCACTCAATTTAGCTGTAACTATCCGGTGAAATGGACTAAAGCGGATTTGAGGAAGCTGCTCGTCGCCTGGATGCCGAATCTAACTGGATTGGAGATGTACCTGAATAACTCCACCTTCCGATTCGTTTGCAGGAGCCAGCCACGTTTGGAGCACTTGTGCGTTTATGGAGGTGGAGTTGGGGACGCCGGGATCGTTGGGTTAGCATTAACTGATGGGCACGAAATCCTGTACAATCAGCCAAACATCACGAATCTACGTGGTTAGAAACATATATTTATTTATTAATTAAATCATGTCAGCGGCGTGTCATGCTCGTGATTGACTTGTTGTAACTGAGTATTTTTGGACTAAATTGAATGTTCAAGGGCTTAAGAGTTTTGCTATAGACAATTTGGGAAAGGCGACATCGTTGACAAAGCGACAACTTTCGGAACACTCTGTCCTTGGAGGATTTTGTAACCTGCGTCACCTCCAACGGCTTGAAATTACAGCAAATAGGGTAAAACATTATTTTTACCTAGACTCATTTAAATTAAGCATAAAGTAGGTACTTTCCATGTTTTTTGACGATTAATTATATAATTTAATAATTTGAAGGTAACTCTGTTTTTGTATTTTTGTAGATTGATTCCTCCGTGGCGAGGCTCTTATTGAGAAACATTCCTTTCGCAAAAGTTTCAGCGGAACTACTTCGCCTGGATTCTTAAGTATTAATGGTTGATAGTGGGTTACTACTTCTTACTTCAACTTGACTCGCACAGAATGTTATATTTTGTAATTCAATACAAATATATGTATGTTGTAGTAAGATATTATTAGGTTATATAATTCAATTTATTCAAACTTTCTTCTGGTTATTCATATAGTCGTCTATCGAATAAACTCCGTTTTATTATTATTAAAATCTTTAATTTAGCAAACGACATTTTCGACAATTTCACTCATATTATAATCCGTCCACTCACATTATCAGCTCACACGCATTCATCTTATTATAATCTTGGGAACTGGTTCAATTATTGGGGTTTGCGCGTCGCGGCTGGCTTGTGAACTGGCGTCCCACGACGCCAGGCTGATTTGTTTATTATTCGGTTTTGTTTTGGGGATGGATGTGGTTGAAGCTGAAAACAATAGTTTAATCAAAGTGTTCCGGATTGAGTCCCACGACGACGGGCAGACCCTGCTCCCAATGGATTGGAGAACCCTCCTGCTACGCCATTATCCAAAACTGGAGGTTACTGGAGAATTTAGTTAGAATAAATAAGGGCCGCGGCGGGTGGGGGAGGTGCTAATATTATTAAAGAAGATGTTCCAAAGTAAATTAACATAATTTTACATCATTGTCTTTCTTTTTGGTCTTCTTGTTTCAGCGTGTCTCTCCGTAAATTGAATTAAGGACTGCTCAATCAAATCACAAGTACGCACTTGGTTTTTTTTTGTTTTAAGCTACTACATTACATGTATGCAGCAAAACATATTTGGTATGAATGATGCTTTAATAAAAAAAAATTGATTGATGTGGTGGTTGACGGACGAGCTATATTGACACAAAAAAGATTTTACCCGTTTTCAAAGCTCCAGCATGCATGCATGCATCAAGTGTCTCTCTTGGACACCTGTTCGCCGACATATTTGTTTCAATTATTGCATGGATGGAGGACTTTTTTATTAGTTCATCAGTTAGTTGTCCGTTTTTTCGTTAAAAACACAAAAAAACAGGAGTTTTGAACAAAGACGGAAAAGAGAATGGGGGCTCTCGGCTGGCTGACTATCTATCTGATGCACACTTATTGTTTCCACATGCCCCAGGTGAATAGCGCCAACCAAAAGATGCTCTGGCTCAGCTGCTCTGCTCTGCCTGCCCCCTCCTCTCTTCTCATTCAATCTGGAAAAGTAAACAAAAGTGGTGACGGTGGTGACGGCTGACACGAAATAAGTGAGAGAGAGGTGTTTTTTTTTTAAATTATATTTTTTTCCAGTCAGATATATGTCAGATGTGAGCTCACTTTTGTCGNTTTTTTTTTAATTATATTTTTTCAGTCAGATATATGTCAGATGTGAGCTCACTTTTTTCAATTTATGATTTTTAAAAGTTGAATGAAAGTGATAGTTTTATTTTTTACAAAGTGACAAGTTGCCGAGTTTTTAACTTCTTGACTTGAATTTAACTTGTTTCTTTCTTCAAAGTATGTACTATTGACTGATTGAGTTGAGATGGTTGATTGATTTGATTGTGCCCCGAGTTCCACTCGACCCTTCCTTAATACCTGTCGCCTGTCTGTCACCACCTGTCAAGGCAGGTTTTGCTTTTAACTAATTAATTTGAAGGGTGAATGGTGAATGGGGCTGGAGATATCCTATCGTGGGATTTGAGGATTTTCAGACGGCAGGCAGGTGGGCAGGAGGAATCACGATTCAGCAATATTTTTTTAATACTTTTTTTGACCTTGTTGAGTGACTGCAAAAATAATAGCCAGAAAGGAAGAGGTCAAAGGCGAAGGTATATAATCCACCCCCATCAGGTTTGGTTACAAATAAAAGTTCTCTGTCATCGCAGCGTCAGTTTTTTCTTAATTTGTGAAATATTTAAATTCGGGAGTGGCTAATCTATAAAATATTCTTCCACTTTTGTCGTTAATAATACTTGGCATTTTTTACATCTCAATCTCTCAGATCTGTGACAGGATCACCGAAGAAAGTTTAGCTTCGTCCACGATCAACCATGAGCACGAAAAGTATTATTATGAGCAGAAAGCGAGTCAAATTGGAGCGAGAAGCGAGACTTCTTGAGGGTGTCGAAACCCTTAATTATAATCCAATGATGAATGACGTGGTAAGATCAACACCCCCAGGTGTATTTTTTTATTACGGTTTGCTCAAACACCTCCAAACTGGAATCTTAAAAAGTTATAAGTTATTGATACCCTTAATTATAATCCAATGATGAATGACGTGGTAAGATCAACACCCCCAGGTGTATTTTTTTATTACGGTTTGCTCAAACACCTCCAAACTGGAATCTTAAAAAGTTATTTTTTGTAGTGTGTGTTCTTCTGACTTGTTTCAGATTTTGAAACACCTGTTTGAGGTGGTGGGCCACCAGGAGCTGAACACCTTTCGCCAGGTGTGCAAGCAATGGTATAACCTCTCGTTAGCCAGTTGGCTCAAGAATGGACCGCCAATATCTCTCAATGATGAGGATTGGAACGACTTCAGAGATGTGATTGACCCGAGCCGAGGTCGGCGAAGTCGTAAACTTTCGGAAATTGTTGGAATTCAGCGCTATCCAAAATTTTGGCTGAAGGGCCGGAAATTTGAAATACATGCTTTTGATCTGTTCCGGGAGATGTATGGACCGTGGCTGACCTATTTGACTGTCCATTATTACCAAGTTCCTGGTGTGGTCCGCTTATTAAACCTTCTTACCTGCAAGTTCACGCCCAACTTGGAGTTTCTGGAGGTGGTCTGCGTATCGTCATCATTCAATGACAAGGAAGATGATGATGATGAGCGTCGCGAGTTGCCGATGGATGTTGTGGAGACTGAAAACAAGAATTTGGAGGTGTTCCGTGTTGATTACACGGAGACTGCCAAGTTCCCAATGGACTGGAAAACACTGCTAAACCACTATCCAAAACTGGAGGTTTGAGAACTCAAAATAAACCAAGATGAGAGATGAAATGAGATATAGGATAATCTTCAAACTAGCAGTTGTTGGGCTCATGGGTTTCTTTGGAATTTCGTTTGTTTTTTCAGCATTTCTCCATCGGATATGTTTTATCAACTACAATAAGCTCGCAAATGGAGCCGATTCTCAATGCCATCAAGGAAATCAGGAAGGATGACGAGGATAAGCTCAACCTGAAGTCCTTGGATTGGTTTTATTACAAGTGAGACGACAAGATCTATGACATATGAAGAGTGAATGCAAGGTTTTGCTGGATCTTTAAATAATACATATATTATTATGACACACGTTATGGTACCTCTGACAGGGATTTCCAGCGCGACAACATTATATGTGACCCAGTATCGCCATCCGTCCCGAGATTGTATCGAGAATCCAAACTTGCGATTGAGTCATTTAAGATTCACTTTAGCGATGGAGACTCGGACGAGGTCGTCAACAACATATTGTCAACCTTTGCCAGCTCTCTGAAGGACCTGGACTTTTACCGTTTCTCCCTCCTCCAGCAACTGCCATTTCGGAACATGGACCAACTCGGAAGGCTGACATTGGTCGGCTACCCCGTCGCAAATCTCCTCTTCTTAACTGAGCTTCCCAACCTTCGTTGGTTGTCTCTAAAGCGTGACTTTAGGAAGGAGGCTCCCTATGCGGCATCCATAATATCAGCAACAACAACAGGAATGCCGGAGCACCTGACATTCCCCTCCATGACCCAATTTTGGTGTGATTACAAAGTCAGTTGGACTGAGGCGGATGTAAACCGGCTGGCCGACTTGATGCCGAATCTAACCAGGTTGGCGATGTTCCTGGAGAACCCCACGTTCCGATTGGTTTGCCAGCACTGGCCACGCTTGGAACTTTTGTGGGTTTACGGAGATGGGATTGGGGACGTCGGGCTCGTTGGCTTAGACAAAGACGGGCCTGAAATTGTTTACAACCAACCAAACATCACAAACTTGACTGGTTGGTATTAGATGTTATTTGTTAACTGAGTTTGGATATTAGTTTTTGTGGCTGGTGTGTCATCCTTCCTCCTCGTGATTGTGATTCAACTGATGTTCGGCTGATTTTTTGATGTTCCAGAGCTGAAAACTTTTGCAATGGACTGTTATCATCTTGGAGGGGATGTTGTTGCATACTTATCCAGGGAGGATTTTTCGGAACACTCTGTGCTTGGTGGATTTTGCAGACTGCGTCAACTGAAAAGACTGATCCTCAACAATGTTAAGGTATTTAAAATTATATACCTACGCAAAATACAGCACACTACTACTACAAAATTAATAATCAAATAAGTAATTTACTCGTCTAATGTGTTGAAAATGTAATAACAACTGTAGATGGATGCCGAAGTGGCGGAGCTCTTAATAAAGAAGTCTTCTTATCTTGCCCATCCAAACGTGAAATCAGATTTAACATCTCAACGAGTCTAGTTTCCAACCCTCCTAATTGCTGCCAAAAAAAGGTCAGAGAGGAAATCAGAGGATTTATTTTTCCTAAGCATCAATTGCCTTATGGCATATCAATACCACCACAAGAAGAGACCATTGTATTAAGAGTGACTTGTCGGGAATTTTCTACGGCAAAGGTCAATTTCCTTTTTTCGTGTGGTTCTCTGTTCCCAACTCGTGTAGTTCCCAGCTACCGCGACTATTTTGTTTTGTGTGTGTATGTATTATAAATAAAATCCCCCTACTTTATTTAAGAGTATATAAAATACAATGTTGGAAATAATATAATGAAAACATGGGGGCGAGTTTTTTTTTTGCAAAAATGAAGGAGGAGGATATGCTACACACTACGCAAGCGCACAATGTCATATCATAATCATAATATTTGGCATTTGAAAACCCGGCTTTGGATGAGCATGTAAAACATCTTTTTCTTTAAATATTTCCGTCGTATATGGCTCCCATAATAATGTTTCCAAATAGTATAGTCCGCAGCAGTTTCGCCATTCCTGTTGGTCGCAGTTGGATGGATAGAAAGCATTATTTCCGGTTTGAGTAGTAAGTATTATTACAAATCCTGGCAACGAAATTGAAAACTTGGGAACAGGGAACAGGAACTTCGTCATCACAGACTGTTTTTATAAGTTTGAAGTTTGTGATGTGATGAATAATATTTATTAAATTAGACACGAGACTCAGGCTGTGCTAACTAGAGGTATCCCATCCCTGATATGACACTATTCTTCACCCTCCGCACATATTTTATTTATTTATGGAAAGAAGCGCTTGTCCGCAGGATGGAGGAGAATATAGGGAGTGATTGAAACACCCTCAACTCTTCGAATCTGCAGCTATTGGAAAGTACTTATTTTATTTTTGTCTGTAATTGCAGGACCTCCGTCACCTCTTCCTTGTTGTTGTTGTGAAGTTGTATAATCCGTTTAAATTATTTTTTAATAAATATTTTGTTATTTTGTACCATTGTACGATAATGTTTTAGTAAATTCTGTGTAATATTTTTATTTTTGTTGTCCATACTAGGCCCCTATCGACTAAACATATTCCCTTTTCGATGTTACTTTTTTGTATATATAACAACTAAATTAAGGACGTGTGTTGTGTAATGTTGCCTTCCATTTAATTTGCATGGGCCTCCTCCGCACATAGAGTATAGCGGGACACCCCTTTTCATGGGGGTAATGGGTTATTTACCAAATATTAATTATCTTGATTATTGAATTTAAAAAAAACAA
>JAANSN010005402.1:0-12544 GCA_036850665.1 Dicranocentrus wangi | reverse complement strand
CTTGTTTATGACCATTCCAACTTCCAATCATCCTATGCCTTAAATAGTGAAAGTGATGTTAAACTTAAGTTAGGTTTTACTAACGTTTTACTTATATAGAAATCTTAAATATTATTCATTTGTTTACCACTCTGTCAAAGATGGCAATCACTTATGACTTTCCGTAAACAGTAAAGTTATACCAAGTTACACATTTCCCCAGAAGGAAACTTACTTAGGTATTTAATATGTCGCTTTAAAGGTCTCACACTGTGTGAAACCGATCTACGAAAAATGGAAAGAGAGATTAGCCAGCTAAAACCGCATCCGGCATCAGCACGATATTTTCAACTAGTAGGTAATTCAGAAAAACCTGTTGGTTATACAACAATTACTAAACAAGTTTTTGAATATATATCAAAACACTAATTACTTTTACAATAACCTGCAACGTAATCTGATTAGTATAGGATAGTCTGCTGGAAAGAATTTAACTGACCAGCAAGTCTACGTACGACTCTTTTCTAGTTCCAGGAAATGGACTCTATTGAGAAGCGGACTCTATTGTAAGTATGAGCAAGGGTCACTGTAATGAATTTCCTGTCTGGATGGTTTTTGTATAGGTGAAGCCGAGTGAGATCACGTAATCACATTTGCTGTCTGTATATGACAATAATAATAATCTCACAAGGCCACGAGACAAATTTTAATAGTACAAGAACAGATTTAACGATCTGTGACAAGGTCAATAAAATTCACTCTCCATTTAATGTAATTCCCAAAGATCTTTCTTAATTCCATTCTGCTTCCATTTCTGAATATTATTTCAAAAACGATAATCTACATAATTATGTGCATGCTACATTATAGCGGACAAGATGCTGGTTATTATGAAGGTCACATGAATTCAGCAAATACATTTTAATTCTTTGTCAAACTACATATAAACTACAGATCTGTGAACGTGGAGCTGGAAGTTTTATACTCCTTCCGTCCTTTGCTTATTGGGTGATATAAAACATATATGTACATGCATACCTACTTATTATAAAGCATAATATATTGCTTGCGACTGCGACTCGGACTATCCGGTCCAGAAAAAAAGGAATTGAATTTCTCGAAGTGCTGCGAATTTCCTTTGAAAAAGATAGCTGTAGGAATCCATCCATTTGACCAGATTCAACGAATAGTTCGGATTTCATCTCGTTCAGGGAGTGACCGACTATAATAGGTATTAAGGTTTACTTTTACTTACACTTTATCGGTTACGACATTGGTGCGTATCATATCATGTTGCGTTTGGAAAGATGTTAGTTGATTCTGAAGGCTGTTCATACATACAAAACATAGCCAACTGTCAACAACAAAGGTTGGTTTTTAGTAGTAGATAATGGGAAATATACAGGAGAATTTCGCTGTTAATGCTCCAAACTTCTAAATTAGCAACTGAATGACTGTAAATTGACATTCCATTGGATACCCCAAGGAATGTGGTAGCCTAATACTACACTACCGACTAGTAGTACGGATGTCTGTTTTCCGAGCCTTATTCAAATACATACTAATACATCCTTACAGCGAAGACAAAAGGTTGTCACTGTCACGCATGAGAACCTTCCGGTAATTTATTTATTCAGTACATGTACATTCAGGTACACCTCTCTTGAACAGGTTCACGCTGTTAGTATCGGCTTCCGTCAGCACCAAACCAACTCCGACGTGGTCGTGGCCAATCCCACAGGCCACAGGTTTCATTTGCTTTGGATATGTCTTTTCGTCACAAACTCATATCCTCATCCTGTAAAATCCAAGCCCTTGCCTTCCAGGTATTCCTGGAGGAAATTATCTTCCACCATTGTGCTTATATGAAATTACTTACCATTATCTATTATGATATATGATATGACATGACATGATATGGAAAAATATTATATACCTAGATAAAACTTCATACATATAAGTCTAAACCCATGCTCTCCAGTCCTTGTCCAATAATGTTAATATCAATATATGTAATAAGATGTTAATACTCTGACTGGAATAAGTCTTCCTTTGTATTGTGTTGTGAGGTATTTTTTTTTGGTAAATTGCCTTACTTCAGAAAGAAGCAGAACACAATACATAACCATTCGCCTACGCTACTCAAGAGGACTGTTCAGCGTACCTCGAAATTGATTTAGTCTCACGTTTCACACACCGAATGTTTACTGAATTTAAGCTATATTTATGAATCTTATCTAGCAGAAACCCAAGGACAGAGCCAAGAGCCTTTTCTTCTGCAAGGAACAAACAATGCATCTATTTTAAATACCTACCTATATGCATAGTATAGTGCTGTGGCGATTTAAAGATAAACGTGCAGATTCCACATGAGTAATTTGGAATAAAGTAAATCTTATGAGCAGAATGTTTATCAAAGGATGATGAATAGTTTGAATGCAGCAATAACTAATAAATATTCGGTATTGTTGTGTTTCCATCTTTAATAACAAGAGTATATGTTGCAATAAATCTCAGCCAACCCTTACATTAACCAGAGTTATTTATTTTATTACGTACACTTTCGTTCGCAACCAAACATTCGCATTTTACACAATGAGAGCAAAGATAATTGATATTATTACAATGTACCTGTGAATTGCCACACATCAGCCATGCTTTAGAGATGAGTTTACAGTTCGTTTTTCTTGTTTTTGTGGCCATTATTGTTTTTCCTATTATTATGATGCCCCTTGTCGGAGTGCTTCGTCCCACTTTGCCTCTTGTGTTCCTTCGATGATTTGTCGGAGTTTCTTTTCTCTTCTTGTTGCTTATTCCGTTTATCAGGTTTTCCTTGGGACTCCTTGTTCTTTATTCCCTTTTCTGGCTTTTTAACTTTTTCTTTCTTGTCGTACTTGCTAGATTTGTCTGACTGACTGCTTTTACCTGGTTTCTCAAACTTCTTTCCTTTTCCCACAGAATCCTTTGCGTGCTCCGAACCTGTAATAGATTCATCATTGCCTTTGGCCTCATTGTCTTTATGAATTGAGCCCGTTTCCCCTTTCGCATTTCTTTTCTCGCGTTTCTCATCTTTACGGGATTTTCTATTGGTCTCTTCCTTAGTGTTCTTGTAACCTTTCGCCTTATGAGACTTCCGTTCTGGTGATTTTTCCTTGGGATACTTCTCCTTTCCGTATTTACTACCTTTCCGACGTTCCTTGTCATTATTTTCACTGTTACCTAGTTCTTCAGACTCCGCCAATATTTCTTCCTCATCTTGGCCATTTATTCCTTCCGACTGCTCATCTTGTGATTCTTCCTCCCCACTGATTTCATTTCGTTCAAACTTCTCTTGTTTTTGTTTCTTCTGTTGGCTAACATTATCAGCTTGCATTTCCTCATCGTCGTTTTCCGCATCTGGATCTACATCTGTTTCACCTGGACCGTCTGCTTGGGAATCTTCAATTTCATCGTCATTTTCCACACTTCCAGTTTGTTCTGTCTCAGTTTCCTCTGCTTCCGACTCTGCTTCCACAGGGACGACATGTTCTTTGCAGAATGTTGGACTGGAGTTGTCACATACCTTTTTGACTGGATTGTAATAGGTTTGAATGGGACTCCTCGGGCATTCTACTTTGTAAGCCACTCCTTCAGCATCACAAGTAAAAAAATGTATGCAGTCTTGGGGATTCTGATGAATTTGATTCCCGGTTGGACGTCCTGCACAGGAAAATTCTTCCGGAGTCACTCGACCAATGTTAATTTCAATATTGCTTTCCCCACCAACGTCATCGCTTGCGTGAGCCGAGTTGTCTCTCTTTTCTCCATTTGCGATCTTGATTGCCTCGTTAATTATTTCTGTGAGTAAATTAAATAAATTATTCAACTCATTATTGCACTTGCAAACCCGTTGAGCAAATAATTGGCTTATAAATCCAGCTCTTGTTTGAAAAGCTTATTGTATGCATCATTTATGAAATGCATCGTTCTTTTCTGACTGACAAATGAGACTTGTCAATGCTATAAATAATTTACAACAATCAACAGCATTTACTGAATATTTTACGTATTATATCAAACCCAAACGTCACCGCAGCACACTCCGTTTATAATTCATAATGTCCTATTTTTGCAAATTGAATTTTTTAAAAACAAGTTGTGAAATACCCTTCGTTCTTCGTTCGTGCTTCTCAGTCATGAAACATGCAATCAATAATCGATGAACAACTTATTACTTACCATTGGATGATGCTCTTTCAGCTGCTTCAAAAGTTTCGCTTTTCGCAATCACTTCGGAAGTCACAAGTCCCAAAATAAAAATGGGTATAGCCCAACAGGAAATTTTAAGGTTGTTGCGCGACATATTGCATGCGTTTAATTTAATCCGTTTCAACAAAAAACATATAGTCACACACTATACTCCAATGTTCGCTCTTCTTGCCCACAGGGGTGGTTTTAACAATTCATTAACACCTAAATTTTAATATTCACAAGTTTGTTGGTATTGGTAAGAAACATATATTATGCTAGAAAAAGTTGTGTGCTATGAAGTAGATTCAAACTTTTTACCACAACCTTCCTCCCAGTTGTGAATTATAACAACTGCGGTTTTCCTCCTTCCCTTCCACTTTTCTTGCACTTTAGTAACACGTAATATATCATAACTGACGAGTTTACTCAAAAAGATTTACTCAGAAGCTTTGCATAAAGATACGAAAACTCAAGTAAATGACTTGTTAATGACACTTCACCGCGGACCTATTATCGTTGTTATAATCGTATATCGTTACTTCCCAAATGATGCCAGGATAAAATTATAAATGCATACACAATAGCAATCAGCCATTCAGTTTTACAGATTGGATATTGTTATATATGTTTACAAGAGTTTGTGTATAAAATGCATAATAATATGTTATTAATTGAGTGAAATCTGAGAGTTGGACGGTTAGGAACTCTTCACATTTTATCTGGCAATTTCACACTGATAAAATGCGTACTTTTCCAGTAAACAAATGAGCCTTGTGATTCTGATTCGCTGAGGATGACGTATACTGGTTCTGGTTGAGGAGACCAAAAAAAACTCTTATCTAAAGCAGATTACAAGGGTGAACGGAGCTTTGCACAAGTCAAGTACTTACTTTGGTACTGGATACTGATTACTCATACTACACCTTCAATTGCTACATGTGTGATATGATAAATTCACACATATCCACAATGGTCAATGGTCCATTAACAATGATGTACCTCTACCTCCACGCACACAATAAGTGACTGCGACAAATCGTTGTTGCGTGCTTTATGCACAGAAGATGCATATTATCATTTCAACCTTTCAATTCCAACCAAACTGTGGATGGGAATTGGAAACGATTAGTGAGTTTAAAATAACAATTTCATTTACTTAAGCCCTTGGACCATAAAAGTCAATCTCAGCCTGGGAAGTGCGGTACGGATGCGGACTGCTAACAGTCAAATGCATTTTACTTGAGTTTCGGTAAACCACGACACATAGGTAACCACCACGCTGGGTTTGTCCACGTAGAAGTACTTAATATCACGTGTATCGAAATGTTTTTCATGGGGTTTTATGACTCACTTGAAATCTCGTAGGAGCCTCTGTAAACAAAAGGATTAACGTCATCGCGCATCGTTTCGGTTTTCCTTTTTCCACGTTGCATTAGCTTTTGTTTATTGTTTATGCCTTATTCAGCAGATTCTGTACTGTAGTGTTCTAATTTAGTATAGGTTAACAATTAGTAGATAACAGAAATCAAAAATAGGGATCGATGTAATCATACTCATTCGCACTCCCAATGCCAATAATAATATAATATTAATGGTACCTCAACCTCAAGCCTCAAATGCAGGTTTTCGCTTAGGTGGACCAACTTCAGGACTGATAGCCGGGTTTCATTTTGATGAGATTTGAGATATACGCGTAGTCCATCTTCACCCGAACAAGCAATTTAGCTATGCAATTTCTTAAGTCAATAGTACTAATTCGTTAGACATTACAACACTACATAAAACTGCAATTCAAGTTTCTAATAAATACAATAATCACAACCAATGTCGAGTAGTAGAAGCTGCAGAATGGTAGTGGTATTAACTAAATTATTATGAGAGCAGGAGCGTTGAGATCATGTAATGCTATATGACATTTATATGTCATACGGTCATATATCATATATTAGTCATATCATGCCGTGACCTCTATAAAGTGACTTCAGAATCCGAACGAGCCGGAATGGTTTCTCGGATTCCTTTCAGCTTCATTGTTAAGTGTAGAGTAAGGATAAGGACTACGATGATGGAATATCAAGAAATGTAGAAAACTTTCAGTTCCATGTCTTGTTCAAAAGAAAGTACGAACTTACACATGTCTCAGGAATGAAAAAACCAAGTTTAACAAAAAAATCCCTATTGGTCAACAACAAATCTTCTTGTCATCTCAGTCTTGCTTGATTCATCAAATTACTAATAATAATACACCAATTCAACTATCATGATTATTTTGTATGATTAGTTGTTTTATAGTATATATTTCATATCCCAAATGTATTTTTTGCACGTGCATGTATTTGGTAGATATAAGGTTGTGACTTCATAAGCGTCTTTATAGTGCACTAGTGCGCAGTGCTACGCATTGGTTGGTTTTTTAAAAATTACGTCGAACACTTTAAACGTTGAAATCTCCGTTGAATCTTTTCTTGGACAATGATTGAATGGAAGTTGCAAAATAACTCACAAAGATTTGAACATTTTAAATCTCATTCAATTTGATAATATTTTTAATTGAATATTAATTGCATGAATTAAGATTTAGATGTACGCATCCCATTGATTTTTTGGAATTCCTAGAAACTACGGATTCACTCATGGTCAGTATTCAAAAACCGCTGATCTGATTGAAGTCAAGTACTAGTTACGCCAATCCTGGTTGTCAGCGCCAAAAACATCACAGATTAGGCTAGAAATAAAATTATTGCGGTGAATAATAATTCGTAAATGCTTCAAAGGTATACGTATATATATGTTAATATATCTTTGTTGAGTAATTTCACTGAAGGTTTTTCGTCATCGATGTTGATAAAGGTATTACGAGAAAAAGATAAAAGCACTTGTTACCACATATAGATTACCATATACTAATGCGTGCATGCCTGTACTACTTGGAGAAAGCTTTTATTACCGAATATCTAATTAGGAGTTTCCATTTTATTTTCTATCCATCTGCATCTACGTATGACGTATATACGTATAGGCATAGGTATTTATTTATTAGGTCGCTGAGCACGCTAAACGCGATCTTATGATCTTCCATCCGTCTGCAATGCGCATTTGTATGGAGTGATGATGAAGTCATTTTGTTCTATGTATAGTTGAATGGTAATTGGATGGGGTAATTTTGGTGCGTTTCCTCTCTCAGTTTATAAAACATCCCAGTCTTTAAAGTAAAGTAAAATCACGAAAAATCACCTAAAGTAAAACTAGCTTTCTAAATACAAATGCATAGTAATTCACTTTAATTTAATTTCAAAACCAATTTTGCAACTCTATCTGGCATGCCAGTTGGTTAC
The DNA here is from genome assembly GCA_036850665.1 of Dicranocentrus wangi. Taxonomy (NCBI): domain Eukaryota; kingdom Metazoa; phylum Arthropoda; class Collembola; order Entomobryomorpha; family Entomobryidae; genus Dicranocentrus; species Dicranocentrus wangi. Next base: position 5,000 of record JAANSN010005402.1, on the reverse strand, counting down.
AATACATTTTCTCGCCTACAAAATATATTCATTGGTAGATTCTCCAGTACGTTTTTGTCACGTTTTAAAGAGTGTCGGTCAAAGTTCACCTAGATCTACTGAAGCGCATTGTACTGATAGCACTCATTCGCACTTTTCAATAACGTAACTAACTAACTAGACTGTCAATTTTCATACCTTTACCTGCCAATGCGGAGAACAGTGGAGATGAAGTCAAAAAGACTTTTGGGAAAATAAATAGACAGAGCTTCTATTCTCCTGTGAAGGTGAATATTTGGATCTCTTCCACGGATTTTGCCACCGCACATGGTCAATTCTCAGGCTACATTGTTTCCAACAGAGCATAACAAAAAAGTCGATAACGAATCTCGTGGTAGTCTATTTGCTCACTGAATCTTTTACCTCGCAATACTTTCACAAAAGTTCTGTTCAGTATTTCGTGTATTTCACCTGAATGGGTTTAGCTTTTTCAACCGCAACTCGGGCCGGGGCCCACCACACGTTTGACTTGACTTGGGTAATAAATATAAAATACGTGAGTCTGTATATAACTATTAAGGAACTACAATGAACATTTTTGTAATTCTCTTTTCAACACAGGGAGAAGTAGTGTATCATCATGTAGTAGAACGAGTTGGCGAAAATCGGGGAGAAGCGAGATTAAAATTCCAGACATTACTCTTGAGATTTATAGGCTAACATTTTCCTTAAATAGGAACAAAGTATGTATAGGGAATAAACCGGGACCCAAGATACCGCACAGACGTCTTGTTTAGTTAAGGTAAGGTACACAATTCTTACAAATAAACTTCTTATAAACCGACTTTGTTGTACTCTAACGAACTAAGTCGTCTCTTACATTGATATGCTTCTGTAGTATTATCTCACAATCGGATGTACGCGTCGCGGCATCCCGTATTGCGGTTGATGTTGTGTCTATGTATCCGATGATTTGCGTTAACAAAATCAAAGGCAATATTACGGCTGGAGACATTTTGGATAATTCGGTATATAAATGCAAGAACTGTTGGTTGAAATTGAAAGTATCTTACAGATTTAGATGTACGTTCACGGACAGGTGTCGTTGTATGCATGATGAATCTTTAGAATCAAATTATGCAACTATACACTAAAATGGAGAGGAACAACCAAAACGTAAATATTTTGATTGGAGACCAATATATAAAGTATACTTTTATTTAATAAATCAATAGGCAAACAGGGATAGTTTTATGGGAAATTCAATAATTGATCATTATTTTCTGCATATTTGGTACACCAATCCCACTTTCCAAGCAATGTCATCTTCCGAAATCTTCACCACATACATCACAACACATTAATCATAATATAATCATAATGTGATTATTCATCCCCGTACGTATGGGTTTTAAATATGTTGGTTGCATTCTTTCCGGTCCATGTTCTGTTCACCTGTCGACGACAAAAGTACTGCTCCGGAATAAGTTACTGCTACAGGAGCTACAACCTTTCGTACCATTCATTGATTGATTTTGTACAATAGTCGTGTTTTTTGTATACAGAGAAAAGCTTTTTCTTTCATGCAGCATTTGCTTAGTAGCCACATGCCTTTGGTCTTGATTTAGGAATAATACCTTATTCTGTTTGTCCTGCGTAATTTGAATTCATTTTATCATGCTCTCCTCTAATACAAGTACTGCTATCCTTATCTCTATTTAAATTATAATATTTTTATGTACATTAGTCAACATTAGTCATTAAAATATTGGATGATCACTATAATCTAATTTATGACTAGCGCAATGCTGTTGTAGTATTTATCTGGTTTTACTAAATATTTCAATAATTTGGCATTTAAAATTTATTTCTCCGCTTCAGTACAGGCCGTCAAAAATAGATAATGTTCTACTCTGATAAACTCTTGGTTGCCTGATTCAGTCACAATAAAGGATTCGATGTGTAATGATAAAATTGAGAAATGGAACGTAACAGGATGCCCAGTTGATTGATTAAATGTATAATTTCTAATGTGTTTACGTGGGAATGCAAAAATAAGGTTTTATAATACCTACTATCTTCTATCTACAAAGGGAAATGAAAGTTTCAGAAGCCGTAACAAATTTAAAAAAAGTTACAGCTAATAAAGCATACCCTGTTGCTCCATTACTATACATATAAAGAAGTATGATGTTCCGAAAAGATTAAGTATTCATTTGTAATATTTGCAGGTTTTTCCTAGAGAAACCACGTAGTCCTGGTCGAAGACATGAGAGGAGTATTTGTTGAGGTAGTTGCAATTGTAGTAGTGGCTCCAGTGCCCCTTGCCAACTGTCAAGTAGGGAACTCTTTCAACACTCTGCAAGTAAAACGGAAAACACTTGGTAAATTAAGATGCGCAGCATTTTAAATGTGAGATGATGAAGTTTGAGAATCAACATGCTGTAATTGTCTGGAAAAGTCATTAATTTTCCGCACAAGTAGGGGTTTCCTCGCATGCTGCGCAACTTAATACTACATACAATACATAATATGCATGCATTGTTGAAAATTTTATTTTGGTGGACTATTCAGTCATCAAGTAAACTTGAAGTACTTACATAGTTACATCAGAAGTGTTGTGGGATGACTGACACCGGGGCGACAAGTTGAAGTGATGGTTCGGATTAGTACACCTATAACTGCTGGCAGCTCTATGATGATGAGTTCTGGAGGAAGAGGCAATGTGAGAGCTACTCGTGCTCGAGTTACGTGACCGACATGCCGCATTCCGAAGATTTCTCCAATACTTTTTCATGTAGTTTCCATAAATGATTGGATTTACACACGAATTTGAGACGGCTGTCACGAAGAATGCTTCATGGATCCTGGGATCTACCATTCTATCCGCAGTTTCAAAGTCGAATATATACCTAGGAGAATACACAAGGATTTATGGTTCTTTATGCTTTCAGCTCCTAAATGAAATGCCCCCGCAACTTCACATACCTGAAACATAGTGTCCTAAACATGCACAATATGCTTGGTGTACGAAACGAATAATTCTGCAGTACATTACATCACATTCCTGGACTACAAGAAACGTACAAATCTCATTTCTTAAATTCGTACCCTTTTTAGCGAAATAAATCGATCGCATTTTTCACCTGAATGAAAAGTGACGTGCTTTTACACCATGCACATCCATATTACTGTACTTCTGCACTACTAAACATTTTCGTAAAAGTAATATGGTTTATCAATCAAACGTGCCTTATGATCTTTGGATACCTATATATTACTTTATGCTTTAGCCTATCCTCTATTCCTGTTCCATAAATTCGTATGCTAAATTAATCTTGAGCAACGTACAGTTTCTTTTTAATTAAATACACAAATAAATGCGCGTGTTGGTATATACTTTGACGATGTAGATGTAGCTACTCGTGCATACATACAATACAACTTCAACAATTACCCATGCGCCTACTTATTGCTAGCTTAAATTCCCCACTGCAATAGGGATTGTAGTAAAATTAAATTGTCTCGTTCGTGACTCATACAGTTGAGGGAGAAGAGGGGTGATCATTCATTCATGATGATTTTCTATCGAAATGGGGAAAAAGATGAAAATGCAGAGAGGGTGACATGCAGGAATCTATTTTGCAAGGGTATCGTGCGGATGGATGACGGTAATATAATGCTCTATCTGCAGTTTGCACAGCTGCAACTGTTGGAATGCAAAAAAACTGATCATAAGTAATGGGCATATAAACCGAGCCATTTTAGAAGAACCTAGTCTTCAAAGTAAAGTATTCCATTCCATCAGTTACCAAGATTAGGCGCTGAAGAATAAGTGATTGATCACGTCGTGTTCACTTTCAATAGTCATTCATCACAACCATCAGCTTATAGATATACGCGGAGTGCTCTTTTAACAAAGATAGGATTGGGATGGTTTGATAAAAATATATAAATATTATATTTCTTAAGTTCTCATCTAAGTTCTCATCTTCATCTAAGCATGTTTACTGATGTTGTGTAGCTGTATTACACTATTTATATTATATAGTTCTGGCTTATTCAACCGTGTCAGCATCTCGGTATCACCAATTTCCTGGCGTATGTATAGAGTTGAAAATGAAACCATACCATAAGGTAAGGTGAGCTTAAGACATTTCCGACGAATCATTTTTTCGAGCATTACCTACCCTAATTCCATTATATCATTATAGGTATGTCATAATTTGATAGTTTTATATTAAACATTAATGTATATATACTTTGAAAACTAACGACATCAGCACAACTTGCTTTAATTTTGATTTTCAAATTAGCAGACGACAAGGAAATCCACTTACCACAAGGTCATTGAGACGTACGGTGTCCAACAGATGACGAAAACTGTTACAATGATCATCGAGAGCCACAATGTCTTTCTTCTGGCTCTTGTAATATTAGATGCGTTGTCACTCCTCCTTAGTTGGTTGCTTCCACTCCGTGGCCCTGAGAGAACGTCAAAAATAACAGAACAAACATTAGACCTGAAACATGTTTAGGATTCCTTTTACATTACATTACTTTTTCTTCCTCAGAGAGCATGAGTTGGTTCAGTCAGTGAAAGCGAAGCAGTTTTGTTGTTTGTATACATAACTGCTTATATCATCCTAGAAGCTTTCCAATATTAGAAGGACGAGTTCTTACAAAGCCTACGTAATGCTAACATTGAAGCAATCCTTTTCCTGCTTAGATTATACATGCACATCTTGTCTGCTTAAAAATTGTCTACATTTTAATCCCAGTCATTATTCTTTTGTGAATCCGGAATTTGTATGGAGATCTACGACGTAATCCCTGAAATTGCTGCGGGAAATTTTTCTAATTTTCTCATTGTCAAACATAATGGTAGCTCTATGACAAATGATAAAGTAAAATTGTAATGCTTGCTCTTTCAGAAACGAAATCAGTGGAGCTTTGACAGAAATCTTTGAAATAAAAGCAATTATACACTATGAATTCTTGTGTACGTAAATCTAACACAG
>JAANSN010005401.1:0-12546 GCA_036850665.1 Dicranocentrus wangi | reverse complement strand
ATGTAAAGACAATTAATGTTGATATAAAATCAGCAAATTTTTAGGTTATTTCATCACATTGACACAAGGTTTTTCGTTTATTCACGTGGAGATTTCATTTAGTTGTATAATGCGTCCCCCAACTAGGTTAGGCTTGACATATATCAGCAAACAAACATGATGAAAATCTCTGCACGTGTTCTCCTCGCCACGTTACATAACGCGTGGGAATTATTGTGCGGAAATGACACACTGGACTGATATGGAAAAATATCCCTGTGCCGATGTATCACTGCATTGCAAACTTTACCCATGAACTGCCAAGCGGAACACAAAAGCTATTATTATGCCACTCAACTTGAAGTGCGATCCGATATTTTTTTTTGTGATCAACAATAATATTATTTACCAAGGGGTTGAGGAGGAATCATGTCTCGCATCGCCTCAGTTTAGTGTTTTGCATTTGACTGTAAACAAAAAAAAATCCAGTAGCGGTTATGTATTTCTAACTCACTTTATACCATTTTAGACGGCGATGGAACTTGTTGGAACTCCACCACCTCCAACCTCACGGCGACCACGTGGAATTTTTTCCTTCAGGAATGGAGATGGTACGATACAGCCAAATTTGGGATATAAATGCAGAATTTGATTTATTCTTACTTCAGTTTGATTTTTGATTTTCCTCCAGTAACCTCCAGATCCTCGTTCCAAAATGTTGTTCCAAAGGTACCATCTGCATCTCGTTGTGGTGGTCGTGCTTTGCCTAAGTAAGGAAATCATTTTTAAATCGCATTAATTTCCCAAAATTTACTAAAAAATACCACTTTTTCGTTTCTATTTTTCAGGCTGCTGCACGGCACTCGCCAAGAGAAAGGCACCGAAGAAACCGGCACCTGAATGCGTCACCGTTGGACAGGACCACTCCTGCCACCACTACGGCATGGTGGAATATTACTCCCAATGGGTTTGGCACTTGCACGCACTGGAAAAATACATGCTGCAGACCTCGCACCCTTGGAGCATACAAAGCCTCTTGGGCCCCGTACGAATGTCAGACGAGTGGATGTCAGCGGGGAGACTCCTTCCCCGACGACCAATGCTCCACCGGCGACGGTGGGTTCATTAAGAGGACAGTGGTCAACGGGACTGAGCTCCGGTTCGAGCAGGCCACACAAGAGAGCTGCACACGCCATTCGGGAGACCAAGGGTTGGACGTGATTTGCTGTCCATCCGGCACGAGGAATTCCTGGCTCCTGACCGCCTTGGACGCCGAGCCCCACCAGTTTCCCCACAATGTTTTTCTCATAGCTGGGGATGGCATGTGTGGTGGCACAGTGTATAACGAGAGATACATTATTACAGCCAGCCATTGTGTCGTTAATAAGACATCAGAGCCGGACGAGAACGGTAAGTTGGCAGTCAAGAGCTTGGATAGCGTCAAGGTTTATCTCGGCTCTGACTTGATGTGGGGCGGGGACTTGTATTCGGCTGAGAAGATTCACGTGTTCCCCGAGTCCACCCTCCTCATCAAAGGTCACAAGAAGATTGTCAATGACATTGCCATCATTCGGCTCAGCCAGGATATTCAGTTTGGACCGAATGTGAAGGCGCTCCCGATTGCAGAAAGGGGATTGGAACCATTGGGTAAAGGGCGCAAGAACATAAAATATATTTTTAAAGCAATAATGCACCGTGGTGGTTTTAAGCTTTTGTTATTTACCTTAAATTTGGCTTTAGCTTATGCTGATCACGCCGTCATTGTCGGCTTTGGCGTCACGGACACATTGGATACCTCTATAAAACTTGAGCGAGGAAACACTATTTTGAGATCAACCGAACGAAACTTGGGTCCAGGTGGACCGGAAGAGTATTACGGGATGGACTACGCCGACAAATTCCTTTTCGTTGGGGGAGTTCAAGACGGGAAGGCGAGTGTCAGTAAGTTTTCAGAAATTGTTTTTAGATTTTTGGAAAACGAAATTTGGGGGGTTCAGCAAAAATTATAATTCGTGAAATTTTAATTTTTCTACGAATCGCTTTTAGCAACTGGAAAAGGAGACTCCGGAGGTCCAGCCGTGTGTCGGGATGCGACTGGCTATGCCACACTCTGCGGTGATTATTAATATTAATATTATTAATTTTAATAATAGTAATAATATTATCCTAATGGCTTACCCACTTTATTCGGTAAATAATTAGGTTTGAATTCCTGGGGTGGCTCGGTGGAGGACTGCGAGGAGCACAAAAATGAGAAATACTGCACCCCCAAGGTTTTTGTCCGGGTGAGTCACTTTCACGACTGGATCACGGGGATTGCCGGAGACCAAAGTAACGCTGACGTGATGAAGGAGCCCCTGTACGGGAAAAAGGTTGACCAAGGAAGGTATGAGCACCAGGTTCACATCACCTCCTCGGAGGGGGAGTCCTGCGGAGGTACCCTCATTTCGAAAGATGTGGTTATCACTGCAGCCCACTGTGTCGTCAAGGATGACAAATCCAAGAAAAAGAATTTGAGGGTGGTCACTGGGGTTCGGGATTTGGAAAATACTCTCCAAGGGAGAGAAACTTTGAGGGTTGCTAAAATTGCGCTCATGGAGGGATTCGAAAGAGTCGGTAAGAATGCCAATCGATCACCCCGAATTGCCGTGTACGCCGTGAAGCCGAGTAGCCAGGACAGCTTTTTCAGGAATGACTTGGCAATGCTGAAGCTCAAGGGAGAGGCGCCCATCCGGAATTTCCCTAGGTTGGCGTCTGACGATCCAAGGGATGATGATGACGAGGATGATGATATTGTGTGGAGCACTGAGGTAGCCCTTCCACTGAAATCCAATAAGCAAAAGGATCTGGCGGAACGAAAGGTTCACATTCTGGGTGGGGACGAATGTGAGACCAGGATGGGTAGAATGAGGGCAGCGGGCATCACGGTTAAGGTGGATGACAACGTGATGTGTGGCGAAGAGAAGTACACGGGAGGTTCACTCTGTGATCGGGAACTTGGAGGAGGGCTGATCTGCACAGGGGATAATGGAGAGGAGGTCCTTTGTGGCGTGCAGACTTTTAGAATGTGCGACTTTGCAGTTCCAACGGCTTACATTAATGTCGCCTCCAGTATGAGCTTTATTCAAGATGCAATTTCCAGATTGTAGGATTGTAGATTACGCTTACAATGTATGTTTCTTTATTTTCTAAAAGAATTTATGATTGTACATACATGCATTCTTGTAAGATTAAGGAAATATTAAACATCGCCGTTAACTTTTTTGCAGCATAATTAATAATTTCCTGGACATTTTCAATAGGTAGTAGAGCAATCGCTGGTATAGCATTATTCATGGCATATCGTCATTGACGAATCGTCACGAATCTCCACTAGCATTGGTGGCCGTCATTAACTCTGAGCGAAAGCGGTCTAGCTATAGGGCTTCATGTGTCACATTTGGGAAACATATTGACATCAGTATATTTTGCGATACACAACTAACACAACAGATAAGCAACAAAAGTTAAGTTCACACAATGCGTTGCATGCTTAGCAAGCGGAACAGAAAGGGCGGCTACCTGTATTATTATTAGTTTCCTCAACTTTAAGATCAAGTTCAAGCGCAGTCCAATGCAATATATATTTTGTAAGATACCCATTATTGGAGCATGTTAAATTAGGCATGAAGTGAACAAGAGACCAAGTCATTATTGTTTTGAGTGAGTTTTAGAGGAAAAGGCTTGATTAAAGAGGTATGCAAACGCAAACCTCAGTCAACATGACAGTTAAATGCTGACACATTCACAGCAACTGATTGCAGAGGCTCCAGTAATTAGTGAGACCAGAGCTGATTAACATTCTCACGTCAACTAATAAGCAATTAGGTACTCAGGCCACATGAAAATATTTGTGTATCACTTCCTAGATATCCGCCACCTCACCACCATTGTAACGTGGCACGTGTGACTTTTTTCGCTCGGGAAAGATATTCAACTGGGACCTAATTTAAAAAAAAAGAAGTTTAAAACTCATCTTCAGTTTGCATTCCCATCTCACATTCTCAGGGAGTGCTCACAGTTGGTTGAACAAGGGCGAGTTTTATAGCTTGTGAAGTGTATGCGACGATCGTGCTTGAACCCAATGGAATATTTCGTGTGCGTAATATGATATCCGAACCGAATATTTTTTTAATTAATGATTATATAAAGTCAGTAATATTTTTTTAAACAAATTATTTTTCTCATGTTTTCACACACGCAATTGTACAAGGATTCCTGCAACTGCACGTGGCCTTCTTGCTAGGATTTACATAGCACGTAGGAAAAATGTAGAGAATTGACTGATATGAAAAAAAACACATCCTTGTGTGATATCATGCTTCAAAACTTCACACTTGATGCTCGAAGCAAAACACAATAACATTTTTGTTGTGATAGTGTTTGTGTTGTTTGTGTGATCAAGTATAATATTATTATATACATACAAGGGATTGAGGAAGCATCATCAGTGGATTGATTATAGGGGGGAGTACTAATATTTCTATGCATTAATATACCAAACAAAAATTCCAGTAGAGCTAATAATACATTCCAACTCCAACTCACTTCCCATTCACCAGTTGCATACTATTTTAGACGGCGATGATGGAACTTGTTTTTAGAGCCTTTCGACCACGTGGGAATTTTTTTATTATGGCAGTGGAGATGGATCGGTACAGCCAAAGCTGGGATATATATATAAATACAGCATTTGACTTTAACTCAGCTTCAGTTTGCATCTCAACTTTCTTTAACTATAACCTGCTAGATCCCTGTTCCAGAATGTTGCTCCAAAAGCTGCACCTCCTGGTGATACTCTGCTATAGTAAGAAAATATTATACATATTTTATTAAATCACATTGATTTCTGAAAATTGGATAAAAAAATCACCCTTTCTTCTTTTCTATTTTTTCAGGTTGCACAGCGGTCGCCCAGCCGCAGGCACCAGACTGCGTCGCAGTGGGCCAGGATGACCCCTGTCCTCAGGGAATGGTGGAATATTACTCCCAGTTTGAATGGCACTTATATGCCATGCAAAAGACGTGTTGCGGACCGGACACCGCGGGAGCGTACCAAGCCACTTGGTTCCCGTACGAATGTCAGGCGAGTCTATGTCGGCAAGCGAGCACCTTCCCTAATGACACCTGCTCCACCACTCGCCCACGACGGGTTCATCAAGAGTACCGTGGTCAACGGGACTGAGCTCCGATTCGAGCACGTCACTCAGGAGAGCTGCACACTGTCCTGGGACGCTAGTATTCCGGCAATGAACGTGGTTTGCTGTCCATCCGGCAAGAGTGACTCTTGGCTCCTGACCGCCCTGGACGCCGAGCCCCACCAATTTCCCCACAACGTTTTTCTCCTAGCGGGACATGAAATGTGCGGAGGTACCATTTATAACGAGAGATACGTTATTACGGCATCTCACTGTCTGGTAAATAGGACTTCAGAACCGGACGAGAACGGAAACTTGGCAGTCTTCCCGCTGAGTACAGTCCGGGTTTATGTCGGCTCCGGTTTGTTGGGGAGCGGGGACTTGTATATGGCCGAGGAGATTAACGTTAACCCCGAGTCCACCCTCCTCATCCCAAACGACACGGATAGTGTTAATGACATTGCCCTCATTCGGGTCAGCCAGGATATTCAATTTGGACCAAATGTGATGGCGCTCCCGATTGCGGAACCGGGTTTTGAGCCGTTGGGTATGCGGGCTACAAAGGTGTTTTTCATAGGCTTTTGTTATAAATTAACTAAAAATCAACTAAACCTTTTTTGCGTTAGACTACGCTGACCACGCAGTAATTGTCGGTTTTGGAGACACTGACACATTGGACAGCTCCGTGAAACTGGAGCGTGGAAACACCATTTTGAGGTCAAACGAGCGGAACTTGGGCCCCGGTGGACCGCAAGAGTATTTTGGGATGGGCTACGCCGACAAATTTCTTTTCGTTGGGGGAGTTCAAGACGGGCAGGCGAGCGTCAGTGAGTTTATAATTGCTTTTAGATTTTTTTATTATTATTATTTTATGGTAAAATTATTATTTTTTAACAAATTATTTTGTAGCAACTGGAAAAGGAGACTCGGGAGGTCCGGCAGTATGTCGGGATGCTTCTGGATATGCCACTCTGTGCGGTTTGGACTCGATCGGTGGGTCAGTGGAGAAATGTGAGGAGTACAAAGACGAGAAACACTGCCAACCCAAGATATACGTCCGAGTGAGCACCTTTAATGACTGGATCATCGAAACTGCCGGAGACCAAAGTAACGCTGTCGTCATGAGGGAGCCTCTGTACGGGAAGAAAGTGGTCCAAGGGAAGTATGAGCACCAGGTTCGCATCACCTCCGATGAGGGCCATTCCTGTGGAGGAACACTGATTTCCAAAAACGTGGTTCTCACCGCCGCCCACTGTGTGGTCAGGGACGACCAGCACAAGAAAATGAATTTGAGGGTGGTTACAGGGGTTCGGGATTTGGAAAACAGTTTGGGAAGAATGGAAACATTTGACGTGGGAGAAATTGCGCTCATGGAGGGTTTTGGGAGGCTAGGCGAGCAAACCAATAGACCACGCCGAGTCGCTGTATACGCCGTGAAGCCCAGTAGTCAGGACAGCTTCTTCGTGAATGACTTGGCGGTGTTTAAGCTACAGGGAGAGACGTCCATTCGGAATTTCCCTGGGTTGGCAACTCACGATCCAAGAGATGATGATGACATTGATGATCAAGTCGTGTGGAGTACTGAGGTAGCCCTTCCCCTGAAATCCAATAAGCAAAAGCATCTGGCGGAAAGACAGGTTCACATTCTGAGTGGGGACGCTTGCCAGACGAGGATAGGAAGGATGATGGCTGCGGGTATCACCGTTCAGGTGAATGATCACGTCATGTGTGGCGAGGAAAAGTACACGGGAGGTTCACTCTGCGATAGGGAGCTTGGAGGAGGACTGATGTGCACCGGGAAATACGGGGAGGAAGTCCTTTGTGGCGTGCAGACTTTTAGAATGTGCGACTTTGCCGTTCCAACAGCTTACATTAATGTCGCCTCCAGTTTACAATTTATTCGAAATGCAATGTCCAGATTGCAATAATTTGTGCACATGATTCTTGCAAATTTTATATTTTTCTTCAAGGGTATTGTTTGATGGTTGAATGAATTTATCAGATGGGTCACGTTTGACGTTTGGAAAACAATAAAAATTGGACAAGTATAAAAATTTCCGACTTGTTTTGATTTCAATTTGAATCACAAAAGCAATTGACAAATATATATTCCCAACATACATTTAAAAAATTAGGTAGTTATAAATGCAGCTCATTCTTGACTTTTGATGGGATTGTCATTTTACGAATCTGCATTGCCAGTAGCAATGGTATATATTGGCTGCATACAACTCTCTGACAGTGAGGGGTTTATAAAGCTACATGACGTTTACGTAACACCTTTGGGAATCATAATATTGAAAGCATATTTTATATATATGTATTTTGCGATATAGCATAAACAACAAATCCACATCACACATCGGTTACCAAGCGGAACTCAATGAGCTTGAGCTATCATTCATTAGCTCCCTAAACTTTGAAGATCAAGTTCAAGCGCAGTTTCACATATTGATTGTTTTGTATTGAAACAAAACCATGGATTAGATGAATATTGAGGAACTATAAAAATGATTGTGATAATATAGTATCGGGTTTGAAAGCAAAAATTTGGTAAATTGGTCAATACCAGCACGGACTGGGGACTAAAATGTTTGTGGTTGTATGATTTAATCTGCAAACTATTTCATACCTATATGCTTTGACCTCGATATAATATAGCTCACTGTTACAAAGAGTGGCTACAAGTAAGATTATGAAACCAGGAAGGGAATAATAAAAAAAAGTTAGTCACCTACTTTCACAAATTGTTTTGATGGTAGCGACCGGTGCAACATCATCATCATCAGCTCAAAACTAGTTTTTTAGTAAAACCTGAAAACCCAGCTGCGGACATGATTAAACAAAATTGCAATAATTATCCTCCTCCTGGAATCTACAATCCCAATCTAAAAAACAATAGCCACACACTCACTCACTCCATTCTTTGAACTGAACCTGGTGCAAAAGAAAATATAATATTATTGCATAATTTAAATGAGAAACTGGCAATACCACGAGCCAAGCGGAACCCAACACGAAAGGAAGGGAGTAAAGCGGAGTAAATCGTAAAATCAAATCAAGCCACGAGGAAAAACATCATCATCACATTGAATGAAAGTCTGTATATTCACTTCACATACCGCATTCTACTCAGTAATTAAAGACACCTGAGCTAAAAAATCCCACCCACTCGTAATTAATGATGAGTACCATGAGCAGTTGGCAGTTCTCTAACCAGAAAGAAACTATCCTTCCTGAATTCCAGTAGCTCACCACCACGCACGTGGGAATTTTTTTCCTCAAATGGAGATGATGCAGCTATGGAGTATAAAGTTTCGACGTGGACATCTTCGCTTTCCATTCCACTTCCACTCCTTCTCCAAGACTCTATACCTTATACCTGTATACTTACTCCAAAATGCTATTTCGCCAATTCCACCTCAACGTAGTGGTGGTGGTGACGCTTTGCCTAGGTAAAGCAACAATTTGTAAACGGTCACTTTTTTAAAGACTTGTTGGACAAATATATACTATAAATAAACCACTTTTTTCTTCTCCATTTTAGGTTCCACCGTCCTCGCCAGGCAGTGCGCGAGGGTTCACAAGGACAACCCTTGTCCTTCCGGGATGACGGAATATTACACGCAGTGGAGGTCCAAGAAGGGACGCCTCGAGACCATGTGTTGCTACCCCGACTCAAAGGACGCAATCACATACGCCACCTACCCCTACATCTGCCAGAACACGGGGTGTCACCAGGAGGTCAACTTTGACGACGACCTCTGCTCCTCCTCCACCTCCTCCGGCTTTATCCTGAAAACGATTGTGAACGGGACGGAGCTCAAGTTTGAGCAGGTCATGAAGGAGAGCTGCACCACGAAGGGGGGAAACCCGGGGATTGACGTGGTCTGCTGCGTTCCAGGCACGCAAGACATGCGCGGAAGTACTCTGCTCGGGGTCCAGCCCCACCAGTTCCCGCACAACGTGTTCCTCCAAACGTGCAATGGAATGAAGTGGCATCCTGAGTGCTTCTGTGGTGCCACAATTTATAACGAGAGGTACGTCATTGCCGCATCCCACTGCCTCGTTAATGACAAAAACATTCAGAACGGGCAGGTACAGGTCGTTCCAGCGGACAGTATTGTCGTCCAGGTGGGCTCTGACATTGCCTGGACTGGCGACACCTACTCGGCCGAGGAGATCGTTATCCACCCAAACTCCAGCCTGTTGATTCCCGACGCGAACAACACTCTTAATGATATCGCTCTTGTGAGGGTCGACCGGGATATCCAGTTTGGGCCAAAGGTGAAGGCGCTGCCGATTGCTGACAAAGATTTTTTGGAACCGTTGCGTACGTAAAAAATAGCCTGTTGATTCCCGACGCGAACAACACTCTTAATGATATCGCTCTTGTGAGGGTCGACCGGGATATCCAGTTTGGGCCAAAGGTGAAGGCGCTGCCGATTGCTGACAAGGATTTTTTGGAACCGTTGCGTACGTAAAAAAAGCTGACACGATATACATTATTGATACATGATGGGGTTGATTCCACAGCTGGATAGAAAAAATGAGACTAAAAAAATTGTGTTAAACACTCTTATTTCTCCCAATTTATCAGAGTACGCTGATTACGCCGTCATTGCCGGATATGGGGACACGGATACACTTTGGATATCCTCGAGACTTTTACGAGGAAACACGCGTTTAAGGACTACCGAACTAAACCTGCTTATAAATGACTACCCCGATGATTATGCCGACAAGATGCTATTTGTGGGGGGAATTCAAGATGGGACAGCAAGCGTCTGTATGGAAGTCTATATTAATACTATGCCAAGCGTTATTCTTGGAGTGGAGTGGAGTTGGTGGACTTAAATAAATAAAAAATGTTATCACGACTTATTATTTTATTTCATAGCAACTGGAAAAGGGGACTCTGGGGGTCCAGCAGTGTGTCGAGATGCAAATGGCTATGCAACCCTCTGCGGATTAAACTCTGCTGGCTCAGCTACGGAAGATTGTGAAAAGCACCACAATGAGGAGTACTGCTACCCCAAGATTTTTGTGCGGGTGAGCGCCTACAACGACTGGATCAACAGCGTTGCCGGCGACCAAAGCAAGGCGCTCGTGATGAAGGAACCTCTGTACGGGAAGAAGGTTGACCAAGGGAAGTACGAGCACCAGGTTCACATCACCTCCAACGATGGGGAGTCCTGCGGAGGGACTCTACTTTCAAAAGATATCGTCATCACAGCGGCGCATTGCGTCGTTCAGGACAATGGCTCCCCCAAACGTGGGCTGAAGGTGGTGACCGGAGTTCGGGATTTGACAAACACGCTGGGAGGGAGTGAAACATTTGGCGTTAGGGAAATACAGCTAGTGGATGGATTCCAGAGGGTGGGAAGAAGTAACTCCAGATCCCGTCGAGTTGCCGTTTACTCCGTGAAGCCGAAGCCGCAAGACAGTTATTTCAAGAATGACTTGGCCCTGGTGAAACTCAAAGGTGAGACGAAATTGAAGAGTTTCCCCAAGTTGGCGTCCACTGATCCGAGGAAAGGCGGTTCCACCTGGGGCACTGAGGTAGCTCTGCCTCTGGCATCCAACAAGCAGAAGGATCTGTCCTCCAGGGAGTTTCTCATTTTGGATGGGGATGACTGCCTGACAAGGCTGTATAGGCTCGATGGATGGGAGGGGTTCACGACTCCTAAACTGGAGAATAACGTGATGTGCGGCGAGGAAAAATATACGGGGGGTTCACTCTGTGATCGGGAACTTGGAGGAGGGTTGATGTGCCCTGGGGATAACGGTGGGGAGGAGGTGTTGTGTGGCGTGCAGACATTTAGAATGTGCGATTTTGCTATTCCAACTGGATACATTAACGTGGCGGTTCAAAGGGAATGGATTAGTGCAGTCATGTCTAAATTGTAAAAATTGTGTAAATATTTTTTTGTTTTCTTATATGGAATGGATTAACTATTGATTGTGATATAAATAAAAGCTTTTAATTTTTGCTGAAAAATCCACAAAAATTGCTATGTGTATTCGTTTACGTATTTTGTTTCGTGCATATTTTGGGTTTTCTATAGTCGAGGACAAATTCAGTTCTTTTTCACTGCACTTGCCTTACATGCATTGTAATTCGCAGCGACATTCCCAGCCGCAACTCTAGAAAATAGGAGGATGGAGGCTATTTTTTGCAATGATATCCATAGTTTATAATTCACTGATAAGCAACTTTCGTCGTGCATGTTACATAATATATAGGTGCCTGTTGCCTGTTGACATATATAAATACCTTGTGAGATAATATTTTATCCAGTTGAGCACAACAAAATAAATTTTCACACTTGATGCACCCAGCAGAACCATAATTAACGCAATTATTATTAGTTCCCTCAACTAGGCTCAAGTCGCAAGTTCAAGTTCTTTCCTATGAAAACAAGGAAACTCAAGACAATGAAAAATATAGCACTTGTGCACTTTTTTATTTTCGCGAAAACATCGACTTGGCTGACTGACCCCATGCCCGTATGCAACAGCATGACTTTAATGTTCAGTAAAACTGGATTATGTAATGATGAATTGAATGGGAACTCGAGATATTTATGTAGAAAATCTTGTTGTGTGAAATCCATATAGATCACCGCCTAGCCACGATAAGTACACACATTACACCCCTTTCGATCTAAGCAAATCCCACTTGATGCTTCAGATGAACTAGGTTATAGTAACTCGTTTTTTCAACCAGGATGAAATATGTTCTTCTGGCGTTTGCGCCGAAAAATTCCCAACGTATCTGGGAACATAAACCAATAATTAAAGACTTTTTTTTATCATTTTTATATCTGACAATGGATCGTACCCTGAACGTATACATTTTAAACATTATAAAATAATTTATGATTAAGTTATTAATTAGAGTATCTCTCACCTGTCGTGTCCAGCTAGACAATTGATATATGATCAATATTAATTTTCCATACTCCTCACCTCCCTGTCCCTGCCCATGTGACTGACAGCGGATTTGAGCGGATGACAGACAAGTTGACAAGGATTTCTTAAGTTTTTTTTAAAAAAAATTATGTAATTGAACAAGCTCTAATTAGAGATTTTGAACTGAAAACCAAACTCGCGTAAATCAAGTCAGCGAATCAATTATTGTTGAACAATGCGAGTTTTTAGAGATGCGACATTTGTGAACATTATTCCAATCAACTCATCGTATATATTTAACACAATATCCCATTGTTCTTTCTATCCTATCATTCTATTGTTTCCTTTTCCAAGAAGACTACTTGGGTAGGTCATCAATCATATTATTGTCATAAATTTTGGTGCGTGAACAGTCGGGTATATAAAGGCCTGCTCCGACGCACGACGATATTATTTCTCTACATTTCTGTTTATT
>JAANSN010005400.1:0-12548 GCA_036850665.1 Dicranocentrus wangi | reverse complement strand
AGGAGGAGGTCAAATGAGGTTCGCTCACTCGCTCGTCTCCGGAGAACAGCGATAATGAGACATGTGGCCAAGGCTCCCCAGCCCGCGATAACCGCACTAACGCCGTTAATGGCCAAGGTGGTAAGGTGTCCCCTGGCGTAGTAGTCGTCCAGTCCCTCCCCCGTTGAAAATGAGTAGCCGACTCTAGGACAATATATGCACTGAGTAGTAGTAGTAGTAGTAGTAGTGGATTCATCTTGACTTGTAATATTGGTGGCTAGTTGGAGGGTTTTGGTGCACTCCAAATGGCGTGATTGTAAATTATACAGTCCACAAAAGTCCAGTTGGATTGTTGACGTGGAAATATTATTATTGGATTCAGAGCTGAAATCATAATCTGCCATATTAAATTTAGTTTTGAATTATGGCAAAACGGGAGGTGGTAACGATAATTTAAGTGACAATTTATCGGTAAGATCTGAAAAACGATGGTAGAGATTTCAGGTTTAAGAAGAAATTCGTGTCACAGTTTGAACACGAGAATGAAATAAAAAATTCAGCGAAAGAATTAATAAGTGACCGTGAATATTAAAAAAATGAGTAAAGTAATATATCACATGGGAATGCATGTGTGTAAGAATGCGAAACACTGCTCTGTTGTAAATGAATTGCATTTTTGGTCGACATACACCTAGTAATTATTTTCTAAACAAAAATATTCAATCTAGTCAACAATGTAATTATATCCAATTTAACCATTTGGGTTTCCGGAAAATTTCAGAGACAAAAAAAACTCAAGTGAACCATAATATGGACTATTATTTCACATCGAGACAACTCACACGCAGAGTGGACGACACTTTACAAACAAAAAGTTGGAAAAGTGCGTGCTTGCATGACTGACAAGTTTGGCCATTGAAGACATAAGCATATTCAGTAATGGCACTATGGCACTACAAAAGTATTGCCTATAACAACCTATGGCTCCAGTGTAAATTATGTACACATATTTACTCCTCTGATATGGTCTAAATATTTGAAATTTTTACTCCCATTATTATAGAGCATTTTTTAAATAAAAGTAGCTTAGCACTGGCACAAGGAGATGCCGTGCTATTGTTGTGGATGCCCGCATATAAATGAATCCAAAATGAAAAATATTTCTAAAGTCATGAACAAGATAGGTACAAAAATACTTGGTCAGAGTCACTTTTAAATGGCAACAAAAATGAACAAGTATATATATTGTGCAAATGAAAACAAAATATTGAACAACAAAAACAAGGTATCCTCCTCACCTACGCAAGACAACAGTTGTTTTTACTGAAAAAATAAGCTGTTTATCTTTGTGGCTAGTCACGATGAAAGGAATCTAAAGTGGTGTACTTGTAGTTGCTGCGGAATGATCCGTGCCAAGTTGTTTTGCTAGCTCTTCTGAACCAATATTCGCGATTGTGCTATCCCTACTTTCCTCATCATCGTGTTATACTCTTGAGCACAAATTAGCATTAGGGACAAGGGACAATAAGCAGAAGTATAGTCGTATAGAATACAACTCATAAAAATAATCGGTATGTAAAATAAGTAATTTCATTTGTTGCGCATTTTATCGTACGGAATATACAAAATACAAAATATGAAATGCTTGAGTTTAGCAGAAGCAGATCCTTTTTCACTCCTCAGATATGCTCTGGATTTCGAGTGTTGAAGTTTTTGTAAATTCGGAATTGTCTTCTTCGCGCTCATTTGGTCTTGTCCTGTGTGTACCGCTACCGCACCAACCAAACCAATTTGCCAGCACGGCCCTCGCCTCCTCCCTGCAGGTCACAGATTTCCAGTAGTAAAGTGGGAAATTGGCAGCAGAGTTGAGGGCGAAGCAGGAAATGACGAGCATAAGCAGCTCCGTTGAGACCTTTCCCAAAAGAGAGAGGATTGAGCCGATTGGGACCACGGAACAAAGGAGTAGTAATACGACCATCGCCGGGAACATCATTTTTACTCCGTTGAGTTCCTTCCGCTGTGCAGAAATTTGACGAATTTTGACAAGTATCAGTCCATTAAACAGCAGCAGCAGTGGAATTGACAGGACCAGCTCAAAAAGGTCAATGACGTGGGTAAAGTATTCCACCTCCATGTATGGATACACGAGATAGTCGAGTCCTTTGGTACTCTTAATTCCCGGATCGGCCTTGTTCCTCCCAATATACGAACCGCACAGGCGGACCGCTCCGTTGAAGCATGTAAAAAGGGCGACGACCCAAACCAGCACCATTGTTTTGAACGGGCTAAAAACGAGTTTTGCTCTGAATGGGAAGGCTATCGCGACATATCTCTCGACCGCGATCGCTATTGTTATCAGAGTGGAGCTGGTTTTTGCAACGTAAGTAAAGTAGAAGCCGTAGTGAAGTGCAAAAAGCGTGACAAGGTTTCGGCTCCAATTTTCTGTGAAAAAATTGACACAGGTTCGCTTGAAAATTTGTTGCTTTGAGTCATTGAGTAATATGTTTTGGCAATATGATTATGTAAGGGCTGCTTACGGAACCAACTCGTTATTGCAATTGCACGGACCGTGTACGCAATGCAAACCACCATGTCCATCCACGCCAGGGCGGTGAGGAGGAGGTCAAACGACGAGGATCTAGGCGGTGCTCGTCGTCTCCGGAGCACAGCGAGAATGAGAACAGTGGCCAGGGCTCCCCAAGCGGCGATAAAGGCCGTAAGGCCATGAATGGCGAAGATGGTGATGTGTCCTCTGGAGTAGTAGTCGTCCAGTCCCTCCCCCGTCGAAAATGCGAAGGTGGCAATAGGACAATTTATGCACTGAGTCGATTGGTGTTGACTTGAATTCGTCGTCGTGATGATGTTGATGCATTCCAAGTGCTGCGATGACGGCAAGTTATAAAGGTCACAAAAGTCTAGTTCGATTATTGTCGTCGCATTATTACTGGATTCAAAAGTGAAATTATCTGTCATATTTAGTAATCAAATGCGGCAACGAGCAAAGTAGATTAAATATTCTTTGACCACGAGAAGACCAAAGACTTGGGGGTTTCGTCGGGAATTTTAACTCGTTGGCCCAAAGAAATGGTGATGTGGAGAGATGATGTTCATTCGCTGTGGTTGCCTGTGTCAAAATGAATGCAAAACAAGACACGTAAAAATACTTGGTCAGCGTCAGAGTCACTATAATTGCAATGTAAAGGAACAAGTATTTTGTAAATGAGGGGAAAATATTGAGCAAAAAAAGCCGTTTTTCTGTGTATAGGTATGTTCACTGTTCACGATCACGACCAAAGGACAAGAGTAGTGTCCTGCTCCTTGTGATATTATTATTATAAGTCCAAAGTTGTTTTACAAGTTCTAAACAACTATACATACCTATCCACGCTTGTACTCCCAACAGTCATCAACATAACATCATCAAAATGTTGTTTTGTTGTGCACAAATTAGCATTAGGGCAATATACTATAGCAGTCAGCCTCAGCTCAGTGAGGTGAGATTAGCACAGAGATTGAAAGGGAAATAATGAGCTCAACTGGATAGTCGTATAGAATACAAAAAATACTTAATAGGTATACAAGCAGGTAATTGCATTTTTTGCGCATTATCTTACGGAATATAAAATCAAAGATATGAAAATAAATAAAGTAAGTATGTGCGTTTCCTTGCATAGATATTTTTTGACATTTATTCGTATTCGTTTTAACAAGTAAAATTCCTCCCTGTCTCCCAGAGTCCTCCCAATTTTACTCCTCAGATATGCTCTGGATCTCGAGAGTCGACGTTCTTGTTACTTCGGAATGTTCGTTCACTTGGTCACTCTGTTGTTTACTGCGACTGCGGGTAGATGACCAGCAGCACCAACCAAACCAATTAGCCAGCACCGCTTTCGCCTCCGTCCTGAATGCCACAGAGGTCCAGTAATAAATCGGGAAATTCACAGCCGAATTCAGGACATAAAAGGAATTCATCAGCATAACCATTTCCGTATTGGTTTTCCCCAAATGAAGAGGATTGTGATGATTGGGATGATGCTGCAACAAACCAAGACGGCCACAATTGGAAGCACCATTTTCCCCGCGTTGAGCTCCCTCTGCTGGCTCGAGCTCAGCTCTTTCCGCCGCGCGGAAATTTGACGAATCTTGTAAAATATGAGTCCATTGAAGAGCAAAAGGAGAGGGATTGACACGATTGTCTCCAGCATGTTCAAGAGGCACCCCAAACATTTCTTTTTCGTTGTGGGGTACATGAGATAGTCCAGTCCTGAGGTTGTCGCAATCCCCGGACCAGCCCTGTTCTTTCCAACGTAACTAAAGCAGAGCCGGGCCGCTCCATTGCAGACTGTGAGCAGGAAGACAGAACCCACCAGGACCCTTGTTTTGAACGGGGTAAACAACCGTTGTGCCTTGAATGGGAAGGCAATCGCGACGTATCTCTCGATGGTGATCACTATTGTTATCAGCGTGGACCCGAATTTACCTGACAAATTAATTAAACGAAAGTAACAAAAAATATGTCATGAATGAAATACATTGCTGAGGTGATTCATTAGATTGGTGAAGAAATATAAAATCCATACCTGCAACGGTAGTGTTTAGGCCAAAAAAGATGGCGGAAAGTGGAATAAATCCACTTCGGTTCCAATTTTCTGTACAAATTAAATGTGATGATAATTTGTATTATGGGTGTCTTAAAATGAGATATTCCAATGTTTGGCATTATCCTGCCTTGCTATCCTACTTACGAAACCAACTGACGATCGCTATTGCAAAGACGGAGTACGCAATGCAGCAGGTCATGTCGATCCACGCCAGAGCGGTGAGGAGGATGTCAAATGAGGACCTGAAAGCTCGTCTCCGCCGCAGCACAGCGATTATCAGACAGGTCGCCAAGGCTCCGGACACCCCGATAAATACGGTAATGCTGTGAAGGGCAAAGACGGTAAGGTGTCCTCTGGAGTAGTAGTCGTCGAGCCCCTCTCCAGTCGAAAATACTGAGCCGGAATCGGAACAATATATGCAGTGATGATGATTGGATTCATTTTGACTGGAAGAATTGGTGGTGGTGGTGGTGGTGGTGATGGGACTGCTGCACTCCTTGTGACCCCCTGGCACATTTAACAGGATGCACCAGCTCAGTATTATGATGGGTGTTGTGGTATTAAGATTAATGGATTCAGCAGTATAAGTGAAGTTATCTGCCATATTTTCAGTTTAGTAGTTTAGTTTATATTACACAAGGGATTTTCAAAATTTGAGGCCCTAATTAATTTAACGAAATAGTAATAATAATATTCACAAACACTTCATTCAACAAGGTATTTATCAAAACCCACTCAAGTTTTTGCAGGACACCGATTCCCTGCATTGCTCAACAACGACATTGGGCCCAGGGAAGACCAAACACAGTAAAACCTTTTGTCGGGAACTAACTTTTATTATTTTAACACAAGGAGATGTTGACGTGGAGAGATGTTGTTGTGCTGTAAATGCATTTTTGGTAAAGTGAATTTGAAAGGCAAAATGTGGCTACGATAAAAAAATCATGTAATATATGTAATGCCCATGTAATAAAATAGCAAAAAGGAACAAGTCAGTATTTTTTGCAAATGAGGAAAACAACAGAGATTGTGCGCACAGGAGCAGTGTGTGTTCCTTATATTATGATACTTATTATTACTATTAGTGCAAAAGTTGTTTTACAGGTTCTGATGAATCCCTATCCCCGACTGTAATAATAATTTTGCCCAGACCTCACATCCACACACACTGATGATGTTATGCTGTTTTGTGTGCAGCAAAAACTACAGTAGTGCTGTAAATAACCTGAATGAATGTGAAGCGAGATTATAGCATAATGGATTGAAAGGATACACAACAAGCACACGGAGATCCTCTCTCAATTCTTTAGCTTTTCACATTTTTTTTATTCAATTGACCATCTCGATATTCTCGATATCCGTAGTTGAAGTTTTTGGTGTTGGGGAATCATCAGCTTCGCCATTTCCCGACCTTTTCCCTGAGCAACCACAGCTAAACCAGTGGGCCAGCACCACCTTCGCCTCCGCCTGAAACGCCCCAGACGTCCAGTAGTAAATGGGGAAATTCACCGCCGAGTTGAGAGCAAAGATTGAGTTCATAATCATCACCATTTCCGTCGTCCCCTTTCCCAGGATGAAGAAGATTGAGAAGAGGGGGAGAGTGGAACAAACGAGTAGGACGGCCACGATTGGAAGAATCATTTTCCCTGCGTTGAGGTCCTTCTGCTGGCTCGAGCTCAGCTCTTTCCGCCGCGCGGAAATTTGACGAATCTTGTAAAATATCAGTCCGTTAAAGAGCAGGAGCGTGGGAATTGACACAACCGCCTCAATCACGTTGCAGAGGCAGTCCAAACACTTGAAACTCGTTGTGGGGTACATGAGATAGGCCAGCCCGCGGACACTCTTAATTCCCGGATGGACCACGTTTCTGGCAACAACACTGGAGCCAAACCGGGGCGCCCCACTCACGCATGCCAAAAGGGTCACCAGCCCCACCAGCACTTGGGTTTTGAAGGGGGTAAAGAGGCGCTTTGCGGCGAATGGGAAGGCAATCGCAACGTATCTCTCGATGGTGAGCACCACTGTGATCAGAGTGGAGCCGGCTTTTGCTGCACCAGTAAAGTTCAGGGCCACGTAATTGGCGAAAAGTGGGACGAATCCTCGGTTCCAATTTTCTGTGTTCCAATTCATGAATTATATCGCGTAATTTGGCGTAATTAAAAGACAACAGGACCTCGTTTGTAATCATTGTGAGTAGGTACTTACGAAACCAAACGGTCAAGGATATTGCACGGACGGGATATGCACTGCAAACGGCCAGGTCCATCCACGCGAGAGCGGCGAGGAGAATCCCAAATGAGGATCCATTATCACTTCCGCCTTTACTCCGTCTCCGAAGAACAGCGATAATGAGGGCGGTTCCAAAGGCTCCCAAAATCCCGACAGAGGCGGTGACGACGTGAATGGCAAAGATGGTGAGGTGTCCCCTGGAGTAGTAGTCGTCCAGTCCTTCCCCAGTTGAAAATGTCGCGCCGGATCCACAATATATGCAATGTTCAGTAGTGGAGAGATTTTGACTGACTGGATTGGTGGTCGGGGTGGAGGAGGAGGTGACGTTGATGCACTCCAAATGGCCGGAGGGCAAGTTTAACATGGTACAGAAGGTCAAGTTGTTTGTTATCCTGGTGGTGGTATTAGCAGCGAGTTCAGGAGTGGACTCACTTGCCATCATCATGATGATGACGCACGGCTTGTAGCTTGGATATTTACTATTTAGTAAAATAGTAATTTTCACAAATACTCAATGAGAGCTATCAGCACCATCACCATGACGAGTTCAACTGCCTTTGCAAAACGATTTCCTTTGGGCCGAGACAAGACAATAAAATTCAGGATTTAAAAAGCTTGTTGGTGTTGTTGACAGAGGAGATGATGTTGATTTGGAGAGATGATGTTTGTTGGGGTTACGCGTATGTAAGAATGAAGTCAAAATGAGAAATACTGTGCAAGTCATCACATCATATCATCATGAATGAAGGAGATAGATGCGCATAATATGAAGTCATGTGATGATACAGAGATGAGAGATAATAAAAATCCAAATAGCAAGAAGGAACGAGCATATATTTTTTTCTACAAAGAAGGAAAACATCGGACGGAGCAAACGCGAACGCCTTATAAACATTCAAACTACACTACAGTTATTGTTTTTTTACACAAAAAAGTTTCTGAGACATGACATGATGAGCAGAGCAGTGGTGTGTGATATGATGAACCACCATATTATGCAAAGTAATTTGACAACAGGTTCTGAACAGTAGTCGTCAATCTATAAGAATATAGGTAAGTAATAAGTATGTGATAGTAGAATGGAAAAAATTGTGATTTTTGTGGTTATCTAAACCCATGTGTAAATAGACAAGTAGAAAAAACTCCTCCTATCCTACCACTATTTTCTAGCTTTGCATATATCTCTTTTGCATATAACTAACTAGTTTGTTTGTAGTCAACCCCAACGTGTGAGAACGAGTGGAGCCGAGCAGCATAATAAAAACCAGTTGTCGTTGATACCTCAATGAACCAAACAAGAAATATATGAATATAATATGATATGATGCGCTCACCAAAGGTTATGCAGTTGAGTCGCATTATAATAAGCATTTTTGCTCGATAATTGCTGTTTTTTTTAAAAATAAACAACGCAGTCACTCATCATCAACCATCATGAGAAGAGATTTTTTCAGAAATATAAAATTCTTGCATTGTAGAATATCAGCCCATTAAAGAGCAAAAATGTGTGGATATTGACACAATTAGCTCCAATAGACACGCAATCATGTTAATGTTAAAGACGCATGACACGCGTGAACTAAATAACCACAAATTTACAACAGTTTAAATTTATTTATCAGTGACTTTTATTAACTTGACTAGGTTCAATTTAACTTAGTATATCTGCTATTTAGCTTTACCTTGCAATTTAATGTTGCTCGCGATCAAGAGCAATGAGTCGAGCCAAAACCAAAATCTCCAAAACTATAAAACAAGCAAGAGCCTCCTCCTTCCTCATCATCATCATCATCGTCATCAATCATCATGCGTACTTGCTCCTTCCATTCTCCTTGCACGCATAGTCGTTGCACAAAACGTTACAATTATTTACATAATGTCATCATATACTTACATTCTATTGGTCAAGACGGTGTACTATCCACTCCTTCCGTGCGTCCGTCATTCCGCATTCGCGAACACTTACTTAATTCCTTTCGGAGCCAACCCTGTTCTTGCACACCCAGGTGATTAGAAGAGTCATATTTTGACTTGAGTTTGTAGAGAGTAGAGATGGGAACGGAGTCCTTAGTTAATGGCCTCCTGGCAGGTTTAACATTATGCATCAGTACACCCAAACAAGTCAACTATTTATTTATCAAAACCCACTAGAGTTCTATCTAACAGGGTTTTGCTTGGACTAAACAGGAACACCACCAAAGACAATAATATGTAAAAACTTCCGTCCGGCCGGCATGAACTTTGTAAGCACAAGGAGATAAAGGGTTTTGTGCATATATGAATGAGAAATTGAGAATTTTTGAAGTCACAAAATCAATCATGCTTGCTATGCCCAACTAAAACAGAATTGCAAACAAAAGGAGGAGTAGTAGTAGGTATTTTGCAAATGAGGAAAACAGATTGCGAAAATATCAAGCAAGATATTCACTCGGATCACAATTTTGTTTTGCACAAAAAAATCTCTTCTTCCCTGCTGATGCTCGTGACTGTGACATGTGAGCACAGACAGACCGTTCCTTGTGCGATACTTATATTACTACACTTCAGGCAAAGTTGTTTTACAGGTTCTGAAGGAAAACCTTTCCGCGCGACTGTGAAAACAGATTGCGAAAATATCAAGCAAGATATTCACTCGGATCACAATTTTGTTTTGCACAAAAAAATCTCTTCTTCCCTGTTGATGCTCGTGACTGTGACATGTGAGCACAGACAGACTGTTCCTTGTGCGATACTCATTTTATTACTGCAAAGTTGTTTTACAGGTTTTGAATGAAAACCTATCCGCGCGACTGTAATAAGAGTCCATCCCAACAACACTTCAAAACACAATTTGTGATGATGATGATGACATTATTTGTTATTCTCCATTTCATTCAGTTGACCATCTCGATTTCCGTAGTTGAAGTCCTTGGTGTTCGAGAATGATCAGTGTCACTCCCCTCCTTTCTGTTGCCTTTACCGCCAGCACCACCACCCCGGCAAAACCATTTAGCAAGCACCACTTTCGCCTCCGCCTTGAACGCCAGTGAGGTCCAGTAGTAAATGGGGAAATTTACCGCAGAGTTCACGGCAGGGAGGGAGTACAAGAGCATGACCATTTCCGTCGTCCCTTTTCCTAGCAGGAAGAGGACCGAGGTGATTGGGAGAATGGAACAAACGAGTAATACGGCCACAATTGGAAGAATCATTTTCCCTGCGTTGAGGTCCTTCTGCTGGCTCGAGCTCAGCACCTTCCGCTGTGCCGAAATTTTGCGAATCTTGTAAAATATGAGTCCATTAAAGAGCAACAGCGTCGGAATCGACACGCTGGCCTCAATAATGTTGTAGATGCAGTCCACACAGGGGGCATTCGTTGTTTTGTACGCGAGATACTCCAGTCCTGCCGTACTCCCAATTCCCGGATCCACCACGTTTCTGCCAATATAATTGGAGGCGAGCCGGAATCCACCGCTGCAGCCTGTTAAAATTGCGACCAAACCCACCACCACTTTTGTTTTGAGCGGGGTAAACAGCCGCCTTGCGGCGAATGGGAAGGAAATGGCAATGTATCTCTCGATAGTTAGCACTACTGTTATCAGAGTAGACCCGGTTTTTGCTGTAAAAAACGAAAGGAACGACAATGACATGAAACATGACTGTTCAAGAATTAAAAATACTTACTCTCATCCTGGATAAAAAAATACTGGAAATTTTATTATTACAATACAACCAACCTGAACCACTAAGGTTAAGGGCCAAGTAATTGCCAATAAGTGGGAAGAGCCCTCGGTTCCAATTTTCTGTTAAAATAATAATATCGCCCAAATTGTAAACTGATCAAGACCAAGTTGTTCTCTTGCAATGTGGCAATATTATTTGGACAATAATATTGTGAGTACGTACGATACCAAGTGGTCAACGCTATTGCACGGACGGGATATGCACTGCAAACGGCCAGGTCCATCCACGCCAGTGCGGTGAGGAGAAAGTCAAATGAGGAGCCATAACTCCCTCGCCTCCTCAGAACGGCAATGATGAGAGCGGTTCCAAAGGCTCCCAAAATCCCGATAAAACAGATGACGCTGTGAATGGCCAAGACGGTAAGGTGTCCCCTGGAGGAGTAGTCGTCGAGTCCTTCCCCAGTTGAAAATTTTGCGCCAACTACACAATATATGCAGTGAAGAGTGGGTTCAACTTGACTTGAGTTGGTGGTGGTGGTGGTGGAGGTGTCGTTGATGCACTCCAAATGGAGCGATGGCAAGTTGTACAGGACACAGAAGGTCAGTTTGGTTATTATTGTGGTGTTCGCGAGTTGAGGGGTGAAATCATTTTTTGCCATCATGATGATTCAAATAGCAAAATTAGTTAATTATGTAAAAGCACAACACGGCACAATCACCATGGCAAAGTTCCAGAAAACAAGTATTTTCCTAGAAAAAATTTCCTTGGGCCGAGATAAGACAACTAAAGTCAGGATTTTTTAAATTTGTTTACAACACGGCACAATCACCATGGCAAAGTTCCAGAAAACAAGTATTTTCCTAGAAAAAATTTCCTTGGGCCGAGATAAGACAACTAAAGTCAGGATTTTTTTAATTTGTTGTTTACAGGAGACGACGTTGATTGGGAGAGATGGTGATGTTTATTGGGGATATGCGAAAGTCAGAATGAAGTCAAAATGAACAATTTGTAAGTAATCATGAAGGAGACGCGTATATGAAGTCATGAGTCATGCTGCTAGAGAGAGCTAATAAAAATTCCAATAACAAGGAACAGGTATAATATTTTTTTCTGCAAGGAAGGCAAACCGACTGAGCAAAGGGGAAGTACATATACACATTCAGAATACAATTTATTACTGTTTTTTACAGAAAAAAAGTTTCTCTATTGATGCTCATCACATCACTATGACATGCGCAGTGTGCGTTCCTCCTTGTGATATGATTGCCATGCATGCATAGTGGTTTTACAACAGGTTCTAAACAACTAACTCCAATTCCAATAGTCAATCTGTAAGAATATATATATATAAATAACACGAGACTAGCACGTAGATTGAAAGGATCCTCAATTTTGACTAGTCATGTTGTCATGTTGTATATAGCATACAAATTTGCAAAACAAGAGAGGAGCAGCATAAAACCCCAAGTT
The DNA here is from genome assembly GCA_036850665.1 of Dicranocentrus wangi. Lineage (NCBI taxonomy): Eukaryota > Metazoa > Arthropoda > Collembola > Entomobryomorpha > Entomobryidae > Dicranocentrus > Dicranocentrus wangi. The sequence goes on along the minus strand of JAANSN010005400.1, from coordinate 609 downwards.
GTCGATACCCAGGCGAATATCTATTTGCAACGCAGGAATAAGTTGACAGGTTCAAAACTGAGAAGAAAACCGAATGCAAAGTGAATTACTGACTCGTTCTGGATCTGCCTGATGACCCTGGCATGAAGACTAGTTGGGATTCGAGTGTGAACAGAAAATATCTACACGAATTGGAGCAAGAGGCGTCCTTCTCACAGCATGGAACTGGGATCATGCAAGTTCCTCAATCCGGGCTGAATTCCGACAGGTAGGCTGCTGGAAGCAACAAGCGATAGTCCATGGATTGGTTTATTATAATATAGCCCAGATTTATGAAATTATTAGCATGATGCCGCAATGTTTTATTGTGTAATTTTAGCTTTTCTCCTTGATACAGCCGCACGTGTGTGTAGCCATAAATATTGAAACTCTGTTCAAAATGAGCTTGTTTTATGCTACGGTTTATTTATTTATTTATTTATGTATTGAATACAAGAGGAGCCCTCACAAATAAGGTAAGTTATTCTCAATGCATTTTTTCTATGAACAATTGATTATATATATCATATGTCTACTGAGATTGTCCCCTATCCTACATTAGAATTTTTCCAAACTGGATTGTCATATATT